>JALHBU010000138.1:62124-96310 GCA_024340005.1 Tolypocladium tropicale | reverse complement strand
GGGGGGGTCTACACGGCGTGGCACACCGGGGACGCGACGAAAATGAGGCCGCGGCAGCCGTGGCGACGACGGAGAGGGAGAGAAATATATATGGGCGTTGCAGGATGGCGAAGTCGGGGAGAAGGAATGCGGCGCGGGCAGCTCCTACTCCGGTAGCTTCAGCTTAGAGCTTACAGAGGGTCCCGGACGGAGCTCCACCCCCTTCTCCGCATTCCAACGTCCCCCTCCACTGGTAGCCGGCAGTCCAATGAATCGCGGGGCGCAGGACTTGGCTTTGCCGAGCCGGTCCACGCCGTCCAACGCTGGGCGGCGCCGAGCTTCGAAGCCCACTTACCGAGGTTTGGGTCGGGAGCGTTGACGCTGACGGGGTTGAAACTGACGGCGGAGTTCCTGCATGGGTGCACGCAGGCTTATCAAGCTGGTAATTATCCAGAGTTGAGACGCCTACGATAGATATGATCGATGTTTCGGCAAGCCCGTCATTGGGTCGTTTTTTTTTTCTTCGATGCGTAATGACAACGCGACACGCTGTGCTCGTCATGTTCGTTGTGCTTGGTCGTACGAATAATAGGCCAATGCCTCAGCTGTCAGGACGCTGTGGTGAGACTTCCGCATCGACTCGAAACAGGACCAGAAAGCAAGACGAGCCCGCTGGATCCAAAGACGCAATACCGCCTGGCTTGAATCCCACTCAGCCCTGTCCGGAACGGGGGGTCCGCGATGGAGCTCCGCGAAACACCGTGGGTCCGACCCGCTGTCAGTCGATGGCATCATGCACCAGGCCCATCTGCCGTATCACGATCGGTCCGGCACAAGCTGTCGCGCCGCTGGCACCGGGTATCATGTGTATCAATTAATGCCCAATATCTAAAGTATTCCCGCGCTGAAAATTGAACACAAAAACCAAGCAACTACATGCTACATGCAGGACGCTGGACATGGACTCGTATGCGCGTAACTAGAAGACGTTGCTCAGCACCGCCAGCGCCCCGACAACGGCCAGCGCCGCAGACAGAGCCACGGGCTGCAGGCTGGTACCCGCGCTCTTGTCGCCGCCGCCGCCGCTGCTGCTGGCCGAGGCCGAGGCCGAGCTCCCCGATGGCGTCGCCACCACCTGCCGCGTCTGCGTCGTCACCACGCCCGTCTGGCACGACATGTCGAAGCCGGGGCACGAGGTGACGGTGTAGACGGTCGTGTAAGCCTTGGTCGGGAGGCTGGCCTGGTTCGTTTGCGTCGGCTGCACACACGAGTCCACGCTTTAGCACGAGGGGAATCACAGAATCCACGAAGCACGAGACAACATACCTGCGCTGATCCGGTGAACTGGGCGTCGCTCTCCTTGCAGTTGCCCGTCACCTGCGGCACGGCGGCGGTGCCCGAGCTGACGGCCACGATGTCGCTGTCGCCGCAGTTGGCCGCCTGCGCGATGTGGACGGCCTCGTTGTCCCAGTCGAAAACGAAGTAGCCCGCGCGCAGCACCGAGTCGCCGAGGATCTGCTGGTCCGTGGTCACGACCATGCCCACGTAGCACGTCTTGGTCGAGCTCGTCAGGTGGATGATGAAGTCGCGCAGCGGCACGCGGACCGTCTTGTTGCCGAAGCCAAAGTCGACGCTGCCCGCCGAGCTGGCCAGGCTGCAGGGCACCTGATAGTAGCCCTCGCCGTCATCCTGCGCGTCGAGCGCCTCGAGGATGGGCTGCGCGACGGCCGGGTGCATGCGCGAGATGGTGGTGCCCGAGTCGAGCATCACGTTGGCGTCGCCGCCCGCGACCTGGAAGTTGCGCGACGACTTGAGCGTCAGGCCTACCGTCGTCAGCTCGACGGCCAGGCGGAACTCGCCCTTGATGCCGCGCACGATGGGCCGCCGCTCCAGCGCGCCGATGAACTTGCTCTTGTCGAGGCCGCCGTAGATGACGGCGCCCGTCGTCGAGTCCGAGTGCCGCAGGTCCAGCGCGTAGACGCGGCTCGCGATGACACCCTGGCTGGCCATGCTGCTGAGCACGAGGCTGTACGGGCTGTCGCCGTCGAAGCCGGCCTTCAGGTTGGGCGCGAGGCCCAGGATGCCCTGCGACTGGCCCTTGCTCGAGGCGACGATGCCGAACGTCTGGTTCTGGATCTTGGCGCCGCCGAGGGCGATGGTGTCGCTGTAGTACTGGATCGAGACGGACGTCTGCGTCGACGAGTCGGTCGGGTCGCCGTAGTGGATGTCCTCCTTGCCGAAGGGCCCGGACGGCGGCGTCTTGGACTTGCTGGGGTCGTAGTGGCCAAAGGCGAGGCACTGCTGCGACTGCTTTTTGGTGGGCGCCGTCGTGCAGTCGGGGTTCACCCAGAGCTCGCTCGAGCCCGTGTCGACGAGCACCGTGACTTTTTGGGCGGGCGAGCCGATGTTGACTACATGGTGGCGGGCACGGTTAGCATCCGTGTTGGTGTTGGGGGAGCAGGCGTGATGCGTGAAGGTGAAGGTGAAGGTGAAGGTGAAGGTGAAGGTGAAGGTGAATGTAGTACGTGACGTCGAAGATAAAGCACCAAAGCACAACGGGAAGCGACGAGAGACTTGTCTCATGTCTCACTCACCATCCGTCGCGTAGAAGAAGTTCATGTTCTTCAGCTGGTCCTCATAGCCGCTCCCGGACCGCTTGCTGTTGGCGTCCAACGGCTGCCGCGGCACAGTCCCGACGGGCACGGCGAGGAAGCCGTCGCCGCTGACGGCGTTGCTAAAACTCGTGATGGCGCCCGGAGACGTTTCAACGTCAGCCGCCGCGGCAAACAAGGGGCGATCGCCCGCCAGCAGCGTGAGCGCCACGGCGCCCAGCGAATACGCCCGCATGGTCAAGAAGCGCGCGAGCCGTTAACGCTACGCTGTCGTGTCCTCGTCGTCAGGCTCGGCTTCGAGGGGAGACGGGGTGATACGAGAGGAGCGGAGGGAAACACCACGACCGCACGCAAGGATACGTACAAATAAACGAGGAAGCGGAGATCAGCTCGGGACGGCGCACCGCCAACGAGGCCATGGCGCATCCTTATTTCTTTGAGAGCTTCCGCTTCAAGCCTCAACCGACCAGGGCAGCCGCTGCGATGGGCTGTGCAGATCCAGCCAGGCGGGCCACTACCTCGCCTCGTTGGGCTCGCTGCGACACCCAGTGGCGCCTCTCCGAGCTCCCTCATTGGGGCCCGGATGGGAGGCCATGCTACCATCCCAGGCGGGAGGCTTGGGCCGGGCTGGCTCGGATGGCGGCGTGGCCGGGGCGGCATCAGGGGTGGGATGGGGGGACGAGGTGCGAGAGGGATAACGCCGAGCGCTTAGCCATAACGGCCCCCCAATCTAAGGAGTATCCAGTTGTGTACGAGCGCTCGTGGATGGATGATCCAACCAGTCCTCTCCAGGCAGGGCGACGTCAGCTTGCTGCTGCTTCCAGGCTAACAGGTTTGCCACTAACACGGCCGACGTCAGCCCTTGATCCACAGCTTGAGCCGCACGATGATCTGACCCGGGCATGATCAAGGAAACGGGGGAAAGGCGGCCAATAACGCAGCCGTCTGGACACCCGTTCTTGAAACAAAGAATCACGCGCGTCCCCTTTGTAACTACACCGCCGATACGCTCGTAGCACAGCCGTCGACTGTCCATCGAGTCTACGCAGTCTATGACTCTTGTTGGCTCCAACGGGCGAAACGCTTGGCCGGCAGCCTCTGTAGCGGGTGCTGAAATTTAGGTATAATTAGACGGGGCAATGCATGGCGAAGAGCGCGCCATCGGGTCAGCTTGCAAGAGACGGCGTTTGGCCAACACGCGAACCAAGCCCATTGCGTCGATGCGCGGGGAGCTTGCGATGGGATGGACCCCACTGCGCAGGCTGATAGCGGGCTTACCTGGAGCGCTCGCAGGACGCCAAAGGCTCGTAATTGTCAGGACCCCAATCTCGCATCCTGTCAGCGGACGGACGGATGCTCAGATGGAGAAGCCTGGCGAGCTCAGCCACCAGCGAAGGAAGTGGCACGACCCCCCCTCAACAAATGCGCCGCATCTCTTTGAAGCTTGTCAATCTGGCATCGTTTGTTTGCCGACAGCATCTGCAGGGCAAGGGTGACGATGCGCGTCTGCGCTGATGCTACCGCGACTTGCTCTCAGTCTTCTTTATTAGACGCAGGCTCCCATCTGGCTTGGCTTCCCAGTCGGCAGCGAGCTTCGCTCATACTCGTAAGTGCAAGAAAACTTTCTCCGTTGCCGCTCATTTTCTTTTTGGCGACGCTCGGCGCTGCGCCTCTTTGATAGCCCGCGCGCCGAAAATGCCTTGGAGCACGATCCTGGACGTAGCACAACACGCAGCATTTATTTAGCCACCAAAGCCCTATTCACGCGTCCTCGTAAGCTGCAGTTGGATGAAGGGCCGGTGAGCCATCGTGGAATGCCTCGCAGGAATAGTTAGCTCGCGCGAAGGCACAAAGTGTGAGGCAGCTGCTTGGTGGCTTGTCGCTGACAAGGCTCTTCATCCAGGCTCTCACCGCTAGCCCAAGGCAGCCAACTCTCCTTGCCAATTCGACAGCCGCTGCTTAGCTTGACTTCACTCGTCCCAAGGGCCGGAAAATGTTAAGTTCGCTCTTGGATATGACATCTTGTCCCTTTGTTGCCAGCTGGTCGACGTTGCCGCAGGATGAAGCTTACGTTGGTCGAGGCATGATTGACACGGCTGCTTCGGTGTCCGCGGACTCGATCCAGGCATCACAGGTTAGACAATGCCACAACTCCACGTGTCGCAGCAACCAACACAGCCCGGTTATATGTGGAACCGCTGAATAGGGAAATAAAGGTGCAACGACGAAGTTCTACGTCGAGTTTGTTTACCTGCCTGTACAGGCTGCGTTCGCTCAGAATAATCGTTGTTGTCGTCGTCGTCGCCGTCCCAGCTCCAGCAAGTTTGTTTTTACCTTGGAACGCCATGGCTCAGCTCCTCCCTTCCCTCTATCGGCCGGCGGAGTGGGCGCGCCACGCCCGCACCATCCTCGCCTGGCCCGGAAGCAAGCTGGAGTATTATCGCGAGGTGCCGGGCCTGCTGCAACTAGCCACAAAGGACGTGTCCGCCATCGCCGAAGCCGTGGCTCGCTTCGAGCCCGTGACGCTCCTCGTCGAGAGGGATCGCCTCGCCGAAGCGCAGAAGCGCTTCGCGTCCGGCTCGACCAAGAACGAGATTCGGCTCCACCCCGTCAGCAGCGGTCACCTGGACCTGTGGATGCGGGACATTGCGCCCACGTTTGTCCAGAAGCGGGACAGCGGGAGCGGGCACGGCCTTCTCTGCGGCGTCGACTTCAACTTCAACGGCTGGGGCAATAAGTTTCCCTCAGATACGTGCTCCGGCCTCGCAAGTGCGATCCTTCGGGACATCGAGGTCGAGCGCGTCGAGTCGTCTCTGGTCACAGAGGGCGGTGCCATCGAGATCGACGGGGAGGGAACCCTTCTGGCCACCGAGAGCTCCATCATCAACGACAACCGGAACCCGGGCCGGAGCCGAGAAGACATCGAAGCAGAGCTGAGGCGCACGCTGGGCATAGAGAAGGTTATCTGGGTTCCCGGTGTCGTCGATGGTGAGACGACTGACTGCCACATTGACGCGTTTATGCGCTTTGCTCGTCCCGGAGTTGTTCTCCTGAGCAAGCCGAGCGAGTCGGAACCCAAAGACAGCGTCTGGGTGCGTGCATACAGGGAAGCCGTCGACATCCTCTCGACCTCCAAGGATGCCCGGGGACGTTCTTTCAAAGTAATAGAAATATCCGAGCCCGACGTCTCCGCCCTCGACCTCGACAGCGAGCTTCTCGAGTCGCTGGAGGAGGACGAGGACGAGGAGCAGTGTTTTGCTTTCAACTACGTCAACTACCTGCTCGTCAACGGGGGCGTCATCTTTCCCCAATTCGGTGCAGACAAGGCAGATGCCGCGGCCCTCGAGTCTATCAAGCAAGTCTTTGGCAAGGACAGGGAAATTGTTACCGTGCCCCTCAAGACGCTGCCGCTCCTCGGAGGCGGTATACATTGCGCGACGCAAGAGGTTCCACTGTCCGAGCCATGATTTCATGGCCATTGCATTTTGACTTGTACAATACTCCACCTCTCTGTAACAGCATTTTGACATCTCCACTCAGACTTGACTTGCACAGACATATCATGAGGGGGCTTCATCTCCATTGCCGATAAACTCTGACGCAGCATGAGCAATCGTGTCATAGCACGAATATGTATATAGCAAAATCGCCAATGGCATGAGATCGTCCATTGCTGGAGAGAATGGACGCAGTCAATGTCTTTCACTGAGCCGATTGAATGTCAATCTTCTCGCCGAGATCTGCGTCGCCGTGGGTCGTGGCCAACATCCATCCGTGCTGACGCATGTTTTATGCGGCATCGGCGGCAGTGGGCGAGTCACCGCCTCCGATAAATGCCGACAAACCACGGCAAACAAAGTAGACTCTCTTCCTTCTAATTAAGTTCTCTCCTCAATCGGCAGGAATTCATCCACCATGGCCACTGAAAAACACATTGCAATCATCGGGTGAGCATTCAAGCTGTTGAAGTTTGATCGGAATTCGACTTGACCCTGATGTGCCTACACGTACAGCGCCGGCGTCTTGGGCCTGACCATTGCCCTGGAGCTCTCCAGGCAGGGCTATCGCGTCACAGTCGTTGCGAGAGAGCTCCCAGGCGACGATGCCATAGACTACGCCTCCCCGAAAGCCGGTGCGCACTTTCGGCCGATGCCTATCAAAGAGAAGCAAGACGCCTTCGAGAACATGCTCATGCGCGAGACGTACGATGCATTGCAGCAACTGGCCAAGACGGACAAGTCTGCGGGTGTAGAGTTCATACCTGCCGTGGAGTACTTCGAATCCGATCTGACGCCCAAGGACTTGGAGATGTTCTCGTCGTGGCCTGGTTTCCGCGTTCTCGAAGCCGCCGAGCTGCCCAAGCGCGACACCATCAAGGCGGGTCTGACGTACTCGGCGTGGGTCCTCAACTCGCCCAAGTACCTCGCCTGGCTACAGGAACAAGCAGAGTCGCACGGTGCTGTTTTCGTCCGCGAGAGGCTGAGTGCGATACAAGAGGCATCGTTTGTGGCCGCAGTCCGTAGCCCTTCGCTGCCTCCACCCATGGCTGTCGTCAACGCCACTGGCATGGGCTTTGGCGATCGCGACTGCTTCCCATCTCGCGGACAGTTTATTGTCCTGTCCAACGAGTACGATCGGACAGTGTCGCATCACTCTGCAGATGGGCATGCAACCGTCGTAATTCCTCGTCCGCTTGGCGGCGGAACGGTCGTCGGAGGGACCAAGGAGCCGAACAACTGGTGAGTCGAGCTTAAGAAAATGGGCGCATATGAACAGTTCTTACTCTAAAACTCGTACAAGGTCACCTCACAACTCGACTGCGGCCGTAGACGAAATCTTGAGGCGGGTGTCGGCCATCTGTCCCGACCTCCTTCAGCCACATCCTCGCGACCCGGACTCCAAGCCGGCACTGAACGTGGAGAAGGCTTACGTTGGGCGCAGACCCATGCGGAAAGGCGGTCTTCGAATCCAGACGGAGGAGATTGACCTGGTCGAATCTGGCGAAGACGGGTTTCACGCCGAAAGCAGACGATTGCCCGTCGTGCACTGCTACGGCGCAGGCCCCAGCGGATACAAGATCAGCTGGGGAGCGGCGAAGAGGGTGCGCCTGTTGGTCAACTCACTTTGAGCGAAGCAATACATCTTGTGGCGGAGCCCAAGGTTGCATGCATAAGATATTGTCGAGTGTCCACTACTCCGTAGACATCTGCTCCGTAGCTACCCATCAACCAGCCGTTTTGTCAAGTATTCTGTTTGAGCATGCTTCCAATATGTGCTCTTAAATTCCACATTGGTTTCGCAGCAAACTTCGCTATTGATGCCATCAAACTTCAAGATCTTCTCTCTCCTATGCAATGGGACGTCTAGCCAGTTCGGAAGACAGAATCATGACGGAGCGCCGGCCACAACTTCGAAGTCAAACCTCACATTCTCCCACCCGGGCCTGCGCTTTATGACGAGGCCCATTCCTTCTCCCTGCCTGTCCGGCTTGGACACGCCGCCCATGATGGTCGTCGCCGCCATCTCGGACAACCTGACGGGCGCGCCGTTGCCGTCCGAGGACACGTCAAACGCCAGGATCAGCGCCGCCGCCGCCCCCAGGATCTCGGCAAAGGCAAAGTTGCGGCCGGGGCAGAGGTGCCTGCCGCCGCCGAAGGGGATGTACGCCGCGCGCTTGTTCTTCTCGGTCTGCGCTGAGAGCTTGGCCTGACGGTTGATGAAGCGGTCCGCCTCGAACTTATCGGCGCCAACGCCCCAGACGGCCTCGGCGCGATGGGTGAAGCCCGCCGGGAAGTGCACGTCGCAGCCCTCCTTGAGCACGTACGACTCCCCTCGCCCGTTGGATATGACTGTCTCCTCCATGACGCGGCGCACGCAGAGCGCGTGGTTGGACAGGCGGATGGACTCGCGGTAGCAGCTGACGAGCAGGGGGCACGCATCCTCGAACCTGGTGATATTTAGAGTCACAACTTCACTGCCCTGCTGGCTTACGACGAGCGCCTCGAGCTCCCTGCGCAAACGCTCAACGACAGCGGAGCGCGTAAAGATGTTGGACACGAGCCAGAACGTCGTCGGAATGGTGTTGCCGGTGGCGAGCTGCAGCAGGCTGGCTTCGAACCGGCCGATCTCGCCATCCGAGAGACCGTGCTTGCGCAGAACGGCAGCGCGCGCTCTAGTCACGGCGGCAGCGGTCTCGTCGTGGTCGTACCTGGCGGCGTAGTACTCGCTCAGCGCCTTTTGCAGCCTCTCGCGAGCTCGGAATGCCTCGGCGTTGGTGACGGAGTGCCAGGGAGTTATGAGCATGTTGGGAAGGGCATTCTCCCAGGCCCTGGACGAGTCTCAGCAGAATATCGTTACGCGATGTAGGAGGTAACACGTACCACAAGTCGTCAAGCAGCTTCCTGTCGTGGAGGAGTGGGTTTCTTAGTCCCAGCAAAGCCGTGGTCGTGGCCATTGTCATCAGCTCCCTTAGCCAGAGGTAAAAGTTATCGACCGGCGTCTCAGCTGGCCCCTTCATCGCATCCAACCGAGTGGATATATAGTTGAGAGCGTTGGCGTTCATGCGATGCAGCGGCTCGCCGCGAACAGAGACATGGAGCGCCTCGAAGAGATCGATCATCGGCTCCGGCTTCTCGCGAAACATGCGGTACGAATCTTCTTTCATGCCAAGCATCGTCTGCAGGAAGTCGACAGCAAACGGCTCGAAGCTCAGCGTCTTCTGGCGCAGCGCGGACTGGATGAGAGCCGTGTCCCAGATGGCGTACGTCTTGCCGCCGAGAACGGGAAGGGTCGCGATGGAGGCGCCAGTCTTTTTCCTGGGAGTCGAGTCAGCTCATGATCCAACTCTACGGCTACTCTTGGCTCACGTACTGCAGACTGGTGTAATACTCGGACTGGTTTCGGACGAGCCCTATTAGATGGCCGATGAAGGGTATCCGGGGAAGCATCAAAGGAGGCTCCTTGCTATCCACCTGGGGAATGGAGAGCCGGTAAAGGCATATCAAACAGATCATGATGGAGGCTGATACGATGTATCGAGTGGATGTCTGCTGGAAGCCAGCCAAGGCAGCGGAGACGAGCCCGCCTTGGCGGATGATGATGGTGGCATTAGCAGCGTTGGGAAGGACATGGTGCACATTGGACGCCATTGTAGTGATTCAGAGCCAGCAGCGTGCTCGGGTCGACACTTTTGAAGAGTAGGGAAGGCTATATACTGGAAGCCATTGCTTGTACAGGTCAGTGTTTGGGATGCCATCTTCCGTCAAGCCATTGATACGAACATCCGAACAGTCCAGTACAGAGAGAAAAGATATGCAACCACTACCTGCACGGCCAATCTTGACAATAACACATCATGGATCAAGCTATAGCTGAGATCGCAATAATCACAGACGTCTTGTGGCTCTCGTCGGAGCGCGAGCCCGAGCGGATGCGGAGGAGGCTTCAATGCGAACAAATCCATCCTCGACTAACGTACCCTCATCGTACACGAATGTCGATCCGCAGATGAGAATCGTCAGCACTACTGCGCCAGGCAAGCACCTTCGGCCTTGTATTGCAACATGGCCGTTCGTGGCGCAACAATTTGTACCATGCTGCAACGTCATCAGCATGTGGTGCTTGCACGGCTTCTCATACAACACCGTACAATCTACCCAGGGACTCCCGAGATCAGATCGGTCATCAACGCCGGCGCTCAGAAGTACCAAGAAGAAACGTTCTTAATAGCAGAATTCGAAGAGAGACTGTTCCATAGTCTTTCCTACCCTCTCTGGGGTCTTCGACTTACACGGATAATCAGTCCCACGGGGCAGCCGACGTCACCATGCAGCCCTCGTAGTCGCAATCAGGAGAGCACGCTCCGCAGCGGCATCTCGCGTCAGGTTTCCATTGGCCCAAGTCTCTCTCACATATTCGCAAATCACCGTAGAGCCGAAACGCCTCGGTTCACAGGGGCAGGCGGTGTCTTTGCTGCACCAGATGGCTGACATGGCGTGTAAGTGAAGTGGGCCGACCTTGGGCCGACCTCCGGCCGCCGCCGGATTCGGCGCTGACGGGGCCAGCAACTCTCCGTCAGGAGGCTGGCTTTATGTCGGCTTTAATGCCGTAGCATCGACGACTTCTTGCCCTCTAATCCATGTTTGAGAAATGGCGTCGAGACTCGTCCCAGTGCGGCTGAGGCCTTGTGAGATGGACAAAGCCAAGAAACCTCCGACGGCTACCCTCCATCTCGGACACAGATCGTGGCTTTACACCACGCGAGGCGGCTTCCGGACTCTTGCGACCGCGATATGAATTCCTACCGGGAAAACACGCTACGGCACTAGCTGACAACGATGACAGACTCGAACCAATCCTTCATCCTCCTCGTCGCGTCTCCCGGCATATTCGCATCGTTCTCAAGGAGGATAAAGTCATGAGCCTCGCCCTCCGACTCGTCCAGCCGGATGTCGCTCAGGGCATTCAGCCGCCTGAGGGTCCGCACCAAGCTGATTCCGTGGTCGGCCAGGACCTCCCTCTTGCCCACCGTGACATATATCTTGGGCACAATGTTGTCCAAACCCTCGAGCCAGCTCTGGTCGGCATCGAGCGGCGCTGCCCACGCGTTGCCGCCCGCAGCAGCGTGCTTGAGGCCTTCCTCCCCCCTGAAGTACTCTAAGCCGAGCTTTCGCATGATGGCCTTGGACAGCATGTCGTTGTTGTCGTTCGCTCGGAACGACTCGCTGGTGTTGTTGCACCCGATCCAGGGCGACACGAGGAACGCGCCCGCCAGCGGCTCCGACAGCTGGGTCTGCTGCACCTCCTTGTGCGGATGCAACAGGTGGCCCAGCACTTGCATCGTCAGGTTGCCGCCCGCAGAGTCTCCGCCGATGACGATGTCGGCGGGCTGGACGCCCGACTCAAGCAGCGAACCCAGCGCCGCCGCGGCCTGCTTGAGCTGCGTCGGGAACCCCCCGCCGGGGCTCAAAGTGTACTGCAAGAAGGCGACGGCGACCTCGACGCCCTTGCCCGCGCCGGACTGGACGTAAGCGTTCCAGCACCACTCGAAGTGGCCGACGAGGGGCGGCGAGACGAAGCCGCCGCCGTGCAAGAAGAGCACGAACTTCTTGGCCTTGCGGCGGTTGCCAACCCACAAAATGGACCCTCCGACCGCCTCGAGCGGCTCAATGTCGTGGACGAGCCGTTCCTGATTCACGACTTCTTGGTTCTTCTTGACCTTTTGCTTCAGCCATTTCTCGTAGACCTGCCTAGTTGTCGGGGACACGTGCTGGATCTGGCGACCCGAAAGGGAGATGAAGGCCATGCGCACGCCGGCGCAAAACAGGTAGAAGCGCACATTGAACCGGTTGCGCAGGGCGAAGAGGACGAGGCGCAGGATGTAGTAAAACAGCCGCAGAGGGACTGACGGAGCAGATGATCAGTGGCCCGGCTCCATACTCGACGTGAACAACAGCTCCACGCCGTCGTCGCCAGGCACGTACCTGTGGTAGTGAACTTGGCTACCAAGCTGACACGCTCGGATATCGCGAGTTGCGGCTTGACAGGGACCGCCTGTCGCACTCCAAGTCAGCTATTGCCATCCTGGTGATGGAAAGCAATGCGAGAGTCGAACAGGCCAGGATTATCTCACCATCTCGGGGCTCGCAGCGAGTACTCCGAACTGTACTCCGTAATACTCGTCCTGTCGAGCGCGTGCGGGGCAAGAAGATTCTGCAATGCTTCACTTGGATCCGACGATGTATGCGAGGAACAGAATCCAATCCAGGAGGGGGGTTGGGAGAGTCCTCCGTTCAATACGTCTCTCGCCTCGCCCGTCCACATGTCTCAGAGCAGCCTGTGGCCAACCTGCCCGAACCTGCCAGGCCGGGTGCTGGGCATCCACGCCGCACGTATCGGCTCGCACGCAGCCAGTCGTCGTTCGGCATCGTTCCGCCTGCGTCACCAACATGGCAACTCGGGACAGACTTCGCGGGGAACCGAGGCTCCGGCCTGCAGATACGCTACGGCGGGGGTTCCCCAACCTCAGGCTTAGCCAAGGATCCACGATGTACCGGGATGGGCTTGGCCATTCGTGTTAATTTCCGGGCCTAGAAGACCAGGGCCAGGTGCGCGGCATGGTGAATCATGAATGCAGTATCCTGCTGCCATCAAGGTCGAGATATAAAGCATCGACTGAGTCGGATGTCCATCCGTTTGCGCGCAATCAACACCCACCAGGAGGCACTTACACCCGGCCGCGGAAATGCTCACCACGTCCCGCGAGGGCCTCACCATCGACGTCGTGGCGGCCACGGCCCGTCGCTGGCTGCTCAACCCCAGCACCACCATCCCCATTGCCCTGGGCCTGTGCTGGGAGCCCGTCTTCGCGCGGCTGCTGGCCCATGTCCCGGCCGCCCAGGCCGCCACGCTGCGCAGCCGGGTATGCTTCCTGGCTGCGGCCAGCGCCCTGCTCACCCTGAACGACTACCTCGACAAGCAGCTGGCCAACAACTGGGTGCGCGACACGCGGTGGAACTGGGACGATGAGATTGTCGTGGTCACGGGCGGCAGCAGCGGGCTCGGCGCCAGCATCACGCAGCGGCTTATCGCGCGGAACCCTCGCACGCGCATCATCGTCGTCGACTTCCAGCCGCTCAAGTGGACGCCTGCGCGGGGAGCCCGTGTGCAGCACTACCAGTGCGACCTGAGCGACGCGGCCGCCATCCGGGCGACGTGCGCGCGCATCCGGGACGAGGTCGGGCACCCCAGCGTCCTCTTCAACAACGCCGGGTTGGCGCGCGGCGTCACCGTCATGGAGGGCAAGCCCACCGACGTCGAGGTGACGATGCGGACGAACCTCATCGCGCCGTTCCTGCTGACCAAAGAGTTCCTGCCGGACATGGTGCGGCGCGACCACGGGCACATCATCAACACGGGGTCCATGAGCTCGCTGATCCCGCCGGCCAACATCGTCGACTACGCCGCCTCCAAGGCGGGGCTCACTTGTCTGCATGAGGTGCGTTGCGGCTGCAAATGGCCCGTCTCGGCTGGACTGACGACGCAACGCAGGGCCTGCAGCTGGAGCTGAAGAACCACCACCACGCGCCGCGGGTGCGGCTCACGCTGGGCTTGTTCAGCTTCATCCGGACGCCCATCTTCTCCGGCACGACCAACCAGTCCAAGTTTGTCTTCCCGCTGCTCGACGTCGAGACGGTGAGCGAGCGGCTGGTGGATGCCGCCTACAGCGGCTTCGGGGGCACCATCTATCTGCCCGGCATCATGCGCTACATCGCGGCCATGGTGAGTACCGTCCTCCGTACTCCGTACTCGTAGCTCATGAAGCTATCACCCCTGTCTTCCCCACTCCATCTACACGATCCCTGGTGGGGCTAACTGCCGGGGTGCGCAGAAGGGCGGCCCGGAATGGCTGTTTCGCTTGGTGCGCGAGCAGACGTCGCGAACGAGCCTCGACTTTACCGGCAAGCAGGAGGTCGACGAGGAGACAGGCAAGCTGCGGGGGGCATGACGATGCTCTCAACCCCCCGAAGTGGCACCCCGAGCACGACGCTGGCCGTCACATGCGCGCGTCCTCTGCAGCGGGTCGTTGCCGGGGGTGGCACAATGTTTCCTTCGTTCCGCGAGGGGGCCAGCGTTGCATCGCCGTTGGGCATTCCCACCGTTGCCTGCCGACGGACCATGTTTGAGCCATTCTGTGGCTGGCTGTGCCAGGACGAGTGCGTCCACCGCAACGTCGCCGATGCCGTGTAACCAGCTTCCCAGCCTGTAACGTACTCGGTCAGTCCTTGTCAAGAGAGTCGCGCGAGGAATATGCAGCGTGGATCCTGTCCGTCCGTAGCCTTGGTGGCGCTGGGGGCGCGGGACGACTCCGCTGCCCGTCTGCTGGTTCCCCGAGCCCCCGCCGCCATGTCTTGCCGCTTTGCTTGCGAGTGGTCGTGCACTGATAGGATAGGCAAAGGCAAAGAGGGACCAACATGCGGCGGACCGTTAGTGGTGCAGCTTGCAGCTCCCCGTGTGGCCCTTGATTCTCCTCATGCCAAGACTGGGAATATCCGCCTTGCCGCCTCCCTCCTCTGGGTCTCTCCTCCCTGCAGCCGAGCCGAGGCATGTACGATGCGGTCCGCGTTCTTGCCGCCTTGGAGCTGCAGTGGCCCTCCCAGGTTCCCGAGTCTTCAGTATGTAAGGGCTCATCCCACCGAACGACACACGTAGCTCGCCTCCATCGCCATACGTGACGTAGCTACAAGTCCGCATCCGAGCTCGATTCCCTGACCATGGGCCGGCAAGAGAAGCAGGCTGTCGGCTACAGCCAGTTCGCCTGCATCGGCTCCGGCTTCTCTGCCGTCGGCCTCGGCGCCACTATCAAGCGCTGGTACGGCATCACCGACATTCACTTCTTCGAGCGGCACAGCGACTTGGGCGGCACGTGGTTCGTCAACACATATCCAGGTACGCTCTGATCCCTTCCGCGTTGCCTGCTGCGGCAGCAGACACTGACTTTTGATGCCACAGGGTGCGCGTGCGACGTCCCCAGTCTTCTATACAGCTTCTCCTTCGCGCCGAATCCCAAATGGACTCGCGTCCTGGCCTCGTCCGGCGAGCTGCTGGCATACCTCAGGCAAGTGGCCGACGACTATGATCTGCCGTCCAAGATGACGTTTGGAGCCGAGGTGAAGCGATGCGAGTGGGTGGAGCAGTCCCAGCGTTGGCGCATACACTATCGCAACGTCAACGACGGCACCATGTCGGTGCACGAGTGCCAGTTCCTCTTCTCCGGCACCGGCGCCCTCGTCACGCCGCGAGACCCTCAGATGCCGGGGATCGAGTCCTTCGAGGGATCTGTCGTCCATGCCGCTCGCTGGCAGCCCGACGTGCAGCTCAGGAACAAGGACGTCGTTCTCGTAGGCAACGGCTGCACCGCTGCGCAGATCGTGCCCAACATCGTCCACGAGACGAAGCACCTGACGCAGTTCATACGTTCCAAGCACTGGGTCATCCCGCCGATTGATGTCCCCACCTCGGCGAAGATGCAGTGGGCGTTTGAGCACGTACCGGGGCTCTTGGCCCTGGCGCGGCTGTCCGTCTTCTTCTACGCCGAGAACGACATGAGGGGGTTCTACCTGACCAAGGCCGGCGCCAGATTCCGAGCTGGTCGGGAGGCCCGCGCCGCCAGGTACGTGCGCAAGACTGCGCCCGCCAAGTTCCATGACCTCCTGATCCCAGACTTCGACATTGGCTGCAAGCGCCGCATCTTCGATCCCGGCTACCTCAAGTCTCTCCACGCCACGAACTTCAACCTCACAGACGACCCGATCGTCGAGGTGCTGCCTAACGCTGTTCGGACGAAGAGCGGCGGTACAACAAAGGCAGACGTCATAGTGCTGGCCACCGGATACTCGACGAGTACCTTCATGGAAGGCATCGAGGTCGTCGGGCGAAACGGCGTCACTCTGGAAAAGCACTGGGAATCCTTTGACGGTCCAGGGGCGTACAACTGCTGTGCCTTGAACGAGTTTCCAAACTTCTTTATGCTTTTGGGTGAGTTCTCGAGCGCCCCGTCTTGACATACATGTCCCCACTTCTGATACCGGAAATCAGGGCCAAACACCATCACCGGGCACACGTCAACCATCTTGGCCATTGAAAACGCCGTCAACTACGCGCTACGCATCATCAAGCCGGTCCTTGATGGCGATGCCACAGCTGTCGAGGTCAAGCGCGAAGCCGAGGTCCAGTTCTCGCAGCAGATGCAAAAAGATTTGCAGAAGACAGTGTGGTGGACGGGTTGCGCGAGCTGGTATAACATGACCGGGCGAAGCGGCAAGAAATGGAACGCCATGACATGGCCGCACTCTCAAATGTACTATTGGTACAAATGCCTATTCCCGGTATACAGTGACTGGAACTACACTGTACGTCCTGCGTTCCAACAAAGCCCCCTTCCCCCTTTCGTTAGCAGGAAATATCTAACACGGATCTAGAGAACGTCGAATGCAGCGCGTCGTGTATTCCTGCGAAGGGCCTTGAAGCTGGTCCTTTGGACAGGCATCCTTGTCGTAACCGCACGCTCGTCGCAATTCGTAAAGGCCAATGGCTTGCAGTTCAATAACTACCTTCCCCACATTCTACAGGCTTACCAGGAAGTTCGGACACGTCTTCCTTTCTGAAGACTCCAATACCGCTTGGTTCACTTTTGGAAAGTTGGTGTACTAGCAATGCATCGAGGGCAGCGTTCTGCAGACGAGGACAGTTGCAAAGCAAGCATTGGCAGTAGTGTATTCCGCTAGCTTACTCTTTGAGACCTAGATCGGCTACCTTGGACTAATATAAGAAAGACGATCTAGGGGAAGAATACCTATCCCATACGAGTACTCCGTACATTGAATTGTGTCGGGACATGGCGCGGGCTCTTTCCGGCAGACCCAACCCGCCGCATATCCATGTTACGCCGCGCGGAGGCGTATGTTTGGTTAGGCTAAAGAGCCCGGTTCCCCGGCCGGATTCGAGCCGACAGACCCCAGAAAAAGTGCTTTAAGGGGTCTGATGCCGCCGCCACCGCCGTATTCAAGTGTTGTGTTGTTTGGTTCAACTTTCCTAGCTTGCATCTTGCAATTCTTCTGAAGGAACCACTTGATGCCCGATGACACAAATATCTCGCTCTGCTTCGAAATGTCAACCATTGTGGCGCTGTCAAAGCCGCGTCCGGACATGGCTCACATGCGGTGCTCCGCGCGCCGAAAGACTTGCGGCCGACCGGAGCGGAGCGCCGAATGCCTCCGGAACGGCGCCTCGGGCCAACTCCAACCGTGTCAACCCTTGATGCTAGCCCCCCCGCAGCTCTCCCCGGATTTTTTTTCGCGTCAGATGCAGACCCACCGCCGTCGGGCCCCAGGGCTGTCATCCTGCGCCGGGCTCGTGTCCAGTCTCCAGTGTCAAGATTGGACGGTTCCACTTGTCGTTTTGAGGCTCTCTTGCGAATGCTGCCCCGTACACATCCCAGTTGCATGCTCGAGCTGCAAGGAACCGCCAATATCCGGGAACCAATGTCCGTGACTGGTACGCCATGCTAGCCCACGGCCAAGAGAGGCAGCGGCGGCGCAAGATCTCGCTCGCCTGTGAGCCCTGTCGCGTGCGCAAGTCGCGTTGTGACGGCGGTAAGCCGATATGCTCGACATGTCGCCGGCGCTCCCTCGGCTTGGAGCGTTGTGTTTACAAGCTCGAAAATGCGCGGACTGCCAGCACCGATGAGTAAGTTGCGTCCAATCGCAGCTCTTTTACAACTAGACTAGACATGTGAGCTTACCGATCTCAGATATATCAAAGCTCTTCACGGCCGCATCCGCCGCTTGGAGAGGGCATGCATAGACGCTAACGTCGCACTCCCATCACTTGACTCAGATTTACTCTCTGACGTAAACACCAGCCCTGAAGGGCATGGCGAACATCGAAAGTTGCCTCATGGCGTCCCTCCAGACACTTGCCAGGATGCCTATCAACCTCCGAGCTCAACCTGGGTGAAACCATCAACTCCCTACTCAGACCGCCATGGAACACCCATATCTATGGACTACAGACACGCGAGCAACTCACTCAACTCTCCCAAAAGCCTCTGCCAAGCTGACAACGCACAATCGCACCCCGAGGTTGAGCTATCGGACCCCTCGTACAGCAGCGTGTCGGCCATGGGGACCATGATAACCGAGGACGATGTGAGCAGCTCAGAAGACTTTTACGGAAGCTCATCTACCGCCACGTTCCTAAAAGAAGCCTTCGACTCTATGAAGGACAAAGACAGCTCGGCCTTGGGACTACCGCAGACGCACGACTACGCCGCTCAACCATCGCGAGATGTCGGGCGTGACTGGCGACGCGATTCGTCGTACTATGTCCCGTCTCACAAATTTTCACTACCTCCTCGTGAGCTGGCGGACCACCTCATGGACTGTTTCCGGCAAAAGGTGTATTACATGTACCCGTTCTTCCACCTGCCTTCTTTCGAAAGCGCGTATCGCAGCCTGTGGCAGCCGAGCTCGGAGCCCAGGGAGCCCTCCATCCCCGGCCTGGGGCTCGGCTGCTACCCGGAAGCGGATGCCAACACGATCTCGTTCCACTGCGCTCTCAACTCGATATTCTGTCTCTCGTGCCACTACTCCGACCTCGGGCCCGCGGACAGACTGGCCGCGTCGCACACCTTCTTCACGAGGACCAAGCAGTTTGTAGGCCTCGACTTGCTGGAGGCAAACAACTTGAGCGTGGTGCAGACGCTCCTGATTCTCGCGCTGGCTCTCCAGAGCACACCGTTTCCTAGCCGGTGTTGGAACGCCACGGGTGTGGCTTGCAGGGTTGCGCAGGGGTTGGGCCTCCACACGGAGCATCGTCAGGACACGAGGCGAGATTTGGAAACGGAGATACGACGCCGGACGTGGTACGGATGTGTGACAATGGACATGTGCGTGTTGTGCTCTCTGCCATTGGAAGGCTTCTGCTAACGTCACAATTCAGGCTGGTGAGCATGACCTACGGTCGGCCGACAATGACAACTCACGTATCGTTGCTGCCTCTACCATGCGGACTCGAGGAGGCGACTGAGCATAAAGCACTATTCAAAGCCCTAGATCAGGCAACCCAACCCGTAGAACCTAAGTTCCGCTTCTGCATCGAGAGCATCGGGCTGTGCAGAATATTGGAAGATATCCTATCAAAGGTGTACCAGCCTTGGATGAATCGGGGAGCTGACGCACCGTCCGTCGCGCCGGCTCGGGGAACGAAATCAGTCCCCAACCTGGAGACTATCATTGGCTTACACGAGAAGCTCTCGAATTTTGAGGCTTCTCTGCCGGAACATTTGTCGTGGCAAAGGCATGAGTTCAAGGACGACTTGTCGGAGGAAGATCGGTCCCTTTACAAAGCGCAACAGGCTCTGCTTCATGCGAGGTAAGGAAGCATTGATCGGCGGACAAGCGAGCATTCGACTGCCACCTACGCCCAAGTGTTTCCAGGCTAACAGCCTTTAGGTTCATCTACCTGCGCATTATGCTCCTCCGCCCCGTTCTCACGCAACTATCCGCAAACGAACGTGCCAAGGCCGGGGACGGCGCGTCCACATCCAGGTCACTGACAGACCCAATCTTGGCCGGGGCAACGCTGCACTGCTCACGGACCTGTGTCGAAGCCGCCATCGAGCTCCTGCAGCTCGTCCACGGTAGCTACAGGGTGCAGACGACTGGTGCTTGGTGGTGGGACGTGCTTTGTCAGTTTCCTTTACCTCGACTTGTGTTTAAATGTGCTCATGTCCTGACTGGAGTACAGATGCGTCTACGGCGGGTACCGTCCTGATCATCGCCAAGACATGTCCCTCTCTGTGGCCCTCGCTGAGTCACTCGCAAATGGCTCAGTCATGGGACGAGTGCCAGGAAGTGCTGAAGCGCGTTGCGTCGTTCAACACCTGCGGCCAGCAGTCGCTCAAGCTACTCCAAACCATTGAGAGGAAAATCTCTTCAAAGTCCTTCTGTAAGTCGCTCTGCCCAACCTTCCGGCATAAACAAAATCTCTGACAAGCCCACAAAGGCAACTTGAACAGCGCTTCTGTAGAATCTCAGGAGGAAGCCCGTCACGGCTACGAGGTGCCCGCCCTGCAGACCAATGGCTTTGGTCCGGATGCCAACTTGAGCCTGGCGGCCAGTCAGGAGTTCCAGAGCCTCGGGAGCTTGGACATGATGGATTCGTTCTTCAACTGGGAGAAGACGTCGTTTGAGAACATGGGCAATGCGACGTTCTTTTGACCAGTTCCATACCTCACTCTAAGCGTAGATGATTAAGCGACTATTGCATCGAATTTGCCAACACGGCCTAAAAATTAAGAGCACTTCCCTTTCTAGAGGATGAGCGTCTGTCTTGCTCGTCTGTCCTGGGTGCGTGCTCAACCATGCTTCTTCTTTCACGATATCTCGACTCGTAGCAATCCCTACCTGCCCCCTGCGCTGGCAGTCTGGTCGAGTCTGAGTCAATTGAAAAGGCCATGGAATCGCAGTGTAGGCCCCGGCCAGAGCGCATATACAGGCTCGAAAGATCTCTATTTTTTGTACATGCCCGGGCCGTTTTAGCGTTGCCTGAGCCTATTCTCTCCAAGTACAGTATCAAGTACATTTTTGTACATCTCCAGCCTTCTTGGCGTCTATGACGACTTTCCAGTCCCCGACACCAACAACACGACGCTGCCAAGCTGCCTCCTCAAATCCTCCTTGTTGACATCGTGCGTGTCCTCAACCTCGCCCCACTGCATGGTTTGCCAGTCCACTTCGAGGTTCACAGCCTTGGCCACCTCGTCGATGCCAAACTTGCCGTCGGTGGACAGCTCTCGCTTGCCCACGGGGCCCTCGCTCCACTCGGTGACGAACCTCGCAGCTGCGACGAGACTCTTGCCCGCCAGCACAGCCCTCTCCAGCCCAGCAATTTCCCACGCACTGAGGCCCTCGACCCAACCTTGTATCACCTCCCGGACTCCTTCCGCCTGCTTTCGTGGGAAGATGTCATGCCCGTCGAGGACGGGCTCGATCTTGATGCCTGGCCAGACATGGGTCGTCAAGAAGGAGACTGTCTCTTCCGCGACCCGCTTCTGCACGTCTCGCAAGGACTCGCCGCTTTCACTGCGCAGGTCGTATTGGCCGGCAGGGGGAGCCCAGCAGAGCAATGCGTCCGTGTCCAGATATCGCATCAGCGAGGTGGAAATTTCCTTGCGGATTCTGCCCGTCCCAGACGGGTTTGATGCGTCGTCTTGTGCAATATCGATCGCTCGGCAGATGAGGCCTGTCAGAGGTATGAGATGCTGCTTCGTGGCTTGCTGTGCAGACGTCAAGACGTCCCACTCCAGAGCAAGGGCTGCCGCCAGGTTGCGCTTGGAGACCGGGAGTCGGATGATCTCCTTCGTTTGAGGGTGTCGAAGGGGTCGCGAGTCGAGATGAACTTGCAGCGCGCCTTTTTGCAACATTAGCATGAACCCTCTTGTCAAATCGGGGCGCCTTCGCCGGCGCAGCCCGTAGGGCGCTGGTAGCACTCACCATCTACGTCCTGGATAGACACGTCCTTCCAGAACCTCCGCTTCAGCGTGGTCGTCTTTCCGTCCGCTGAGTTCCGGATCACCTTGGCCTCCTTGAGCAGCTCCGCTTGCCTCTTGCGGCGCTCGACCCTCTCGTTCACTGTCCTCTCGGTGGGAGCTGGCGGCGCGGGTGGGGGACCTGTGCCCAGAACGGGAGCAACATTGGCGGCTTTTGAGGCAGACGACTGGATCGCGCGCACATGTGAAGGGCAGCTAAAGGCTTGCGGCAACAGCCGAAAGCTCGCTCGCGTCGATAGCTTCATCGTTGCGATGCTGCCGTGGTCGTTGAAGGAGTGGTACTTTGGATCGGAGTGGAAAATTCGCGGGTGAGCTATAGACGGGCCTACGATGATGTAAGTCGCTGGGTACAGAGTACCCCGTCTGAACGCGTTGCCAAGCAGACCAAGTCCAGGCAAGTTTCAAGCAAAACACTGAATCATGGCGTCATTCAAAAATCATAAATGGCAGCTTTCAAGTACATTGTTTCTGTTCCCGGTACTTCTTTTGATTGATGACCAGCTTCTCAGCTCTCAATCCGACTGCTCGCTGAGGCCAGCGTTGTAATTTTAAAGTATCGGGTACATCTTGGTCCGCAACAGCGCGTCGCATTCGCAATATCGCAAATGTCTAGCCTGGTTGGGACTTGTGAAGTTTAAATAAACCTCTAATGGCTCAGTAGAAGCTTGCCTCTTATCGATCTCTTTTCAAATAGTCGATTATCAATTGCACCTTGACAGCAAGCTTCAAGGCAGCTTCAGCTGTCCATTGTTGATGACCTTCAATTGCGACAGGGGTTGGCTGAGCCAGGTGGGGTATCACGTGACGCCTCTCCTCCATCCCTGAGTGTCGACGTGGTGATATCCAGCGCGAGCCAAAGCCACCTTGCACAACCCAAGACCGATCCTCATCCCACCAAGTCGCCCAAGATGAGTTACGGCAAAAAGGACGAGGACGCCGACCTGGGCTTGGTCAAGGTGGATCGAACACAGGTGTTTCAGGAAGGTGAGCCGGCAACAATGACCCACGAGCGCCCTCTGCAGTCGAGCTAACTGGCGGGCAGCGCGATTGTTCAACAGCTCCCCGATCCAGCCTCGACGATGCCGCATCCTCCTCACGAAGATCGCCCTTCTCCTCTACACCGGGGAGAAGTTCCCGACCAATGAAGCTACAACTCTCTTCTTCGGCATTTCGAAGCTCTTCCAGAACAAGGATGCCAGCCTACGGCAGATGGTCCACCTTGTCATCAAGGAGCTGGCCAACTCGGCCGAGGACATCATCATGGTCACCAGCACCATCATGAAGGATACCGGCGGAAGCAGCGAGGCCATCTTTCGCCCCAACGCCATCCGGGCGCTCTGTCGCATCATCGACGTATGTTCGGCTCGCGTGCTACCAGGGAGGGGTTGCTGACGGTGCTAACAACGTCGCAGGCAACCACCGTGCAATCGATCGAGCGAGTTATGAAGACCGCCATCGTGGATAAGAACCCTTCAGTGTCTTCCGCAGCTCTGGTTTCTTCGTATCACCTTCTCCCCATTGCCAAGGATGTGGTGCGACGGTGGCAGAGCGAGACCCAAGAGGCTGCTGCTGCGACCAAGTCTAGCGGTGGCTTCTCGTTGGGATTCTCGACTTCGAGCAGCCAGATGCCCATGAACAACTCGACGATGACTCAATATCACGCGATCGGCTTGCTGTACCAGCTGCGCATGCACGACCGCATGGCCCTCGTCAAGATGGTGCAGCAATTCGGTGCCGCTGGGGCCGTCAAGAACCCTGCCGCCATCGTCATGCTCGTCCGACTTGCCGCCCAATTGGCTGAGGAGGACGTTTCGCTGCGGAGGCCCATGATGCAGCTCCTCGACGGCTGGCTGCGACACAAGAGCGAGATGGTCAACTTTGAGGCGGCCAAGGCCATTTGCGACATGAGGGAGGTCACGGACAACGAAGTCAACCAGGCTGTCCACGTTCTCCAGCTCTTCTTGACCTCCCCTAGGGCCGTCACCAAGTTTGCGGCGCTCCGCATCCTTCACAACTTCGCTTCGTTCAAGCCTACCGCCGTCGCCGTGTGCAACCCCGACATTGAACTCCTCATCTCGAACAGCAACCGATCGATTGCCACCTTCGCCATCACTACCCTGCTGAAGACGGGCAACGAGGCCAGCGTCGATCGTCTGATGAAGCAAATCTCCGGCTTCATGTCCGAGATTACCGACGAGTTCAAGATCACGATCGTGGAGGCCATCCGCACTCTCTGCCTCAAGTTCCCGAGCAAGCAGGCCGGCATGTTGACTTTCCTCAGCGGCATCCTTCGCGACGAAGGTGGATATGAGTTCAAGCGGGCCGTGGTGGAGAGCATGTTCGACTTGATCAAGTTTGTGCCGGATTCCAAGGAGGAGGCCCTGGCCCATCTCTGCGAGTTCATCGAGGACTGCGAGTTCACCAAGCTGGCTGTTCGCATCCTCCACCTTATTGGGCTGGAGGGCCCGAAGACGGCTCAGCCCACCAAGTACATTCGCTACATTTACAACCGAGTGGTACTCGAGAACGCCATTGTCCGGGCTTCTGCCGTCACCGCCTTGGCCAAGTTTGGCGTTGGTCAAACGGATCCCGACGTTAAGGCTAGCGTCAAGGTCCTCCTGACGCGATGCTTGGATGATGTAGATGACGAGGTCCGCGACCGCGCGGCCTTGAACCTGAAGCTCATGGGCGAAGAGGATGATGAGATGGCGCGGAACTTTGTCAAGAACGGTAAGCAGTTATTTTTTTCATAATTCTCCTGATCCCCGGCTGACAGTTACCCCAGACAACATGTTCTCCCTCCCGTTCTTCGAACACCAGCTCGTGATGTACGTCACCTCGGAGGAGCAGTCGGCGTTCGATGATCCTTTCGATATCTCCAAGATTCCCGTTGTCACTCGGGAACAGGCCGACGCCGAGGACCGGACGAAGAAGCTCACAGCCACGGCTCCGACGCTGAAGGCTCCCAAGGTTGGCCCATCCAAGACACCCTCGAGCGCAGCGGAGGCTGCGGCCTCGGCTTCGGCCCTTTCCCAGCGCTACACCGAGGAGTTGATGCAGATTCCTGAGATGAAGGAGTTTGGCAGTGTGCTCAAGTCTTCGCCGGTTGTTGAGCTCACGGAAGCCGAGACGGAGTATGTCGTGACTGTGGTGAAGCACATTTTCAAGGAGCACATCGTTCTGCAATACGAGGTGAAGAACACTCTCCCAGACACGGTTCTGGAGAACGTCTCCGTGGTTGCCACCCCGTCGGAGGAGGAAGAGCTCGAGGAGGTGTTCATCATCCAGGCCGAGAAGCTGTCAACGAATGAGCCCGGCAAGGTCTACGTTGCATTCCAGAAGACGAACGGCGAGGGTTCCCTGCCAGTCACGTCCTTCTCCAACATTCTCAAGTTCACCAGCAAGGAGATCGACCCGTCAACCGGCGAGCCCGAAGACACCGGCTACGACGACGAGTACGAGGTTTCCGAGTTTGATCTTACTGGCAGCGACTACATCGTTCCGACATTTGCCAGCAACTTCAACCACCTGTGGGAACAGATTGGAGCCTCGGGAGAGGAAGCAGAAGAAACGCTGCAGCTGAGCGGCTTGAAGAGCATCGCAGGTACGTCTCGTCGCCACCCAGCTGAGGAGCCAAGACTAACAGGCATTGCAGATGCGACGGAGCAGCTGGCGCAGACGCTGTCCCTGCAGCCGCTGGATGGCACCGACGTCCCCGTCAATCAGAGCACGCACACGCTCAAGCTCCTGGGCAAGACTGTGGGTGGAGGCAGGGTGGTGGCGACAGTGAGGATGGCTTACTCTTCAAAATCCGGTGTTACGACAAAGATCACCGTGAGGAGCGAAGAGGAGAACGTGGCAGCGTTGGTGATTGCATCTGTGGCATAAAAGGAGGACAGGCGGCGTTGCGGATAATATTGTACTGGCGGTTAGAGCTCCGAGCCAGTATCGACATGAAGAACCTAAAGATCAAAGTTTCACATGGGAGGCGGCTTGTGACGAATGCAATGCTCGCAGCACCTCGATGGCCAGTGCTTGATTGGACAGTATACGCTGCCAGACGTGGGGAAGGGGACCAGACATGGGAGAAATGGTGATTCAAGGACGACTTGATATCTGGACAGCTGGGCATGGTTCTACGGCATGTTGCTGTTGCTCCGCCTCCGTCTGCCCTTCCGGCTCATACGTCCGGACTACTACCAGCATAGCCCAGGGCAAAGCATACTGGAAGCGCAGGGCCCCTGGTCCAAAATCGTCTCCTGCGTCGGCCACCTCGGTATTGAAATGACCTGTCCTCGTGGTTCAAAGCCCTCTCTGGCTTGCGGGCTTGGTACGCAGGCTTTCAGCCAGGATGCGCAGTGGGTGAAGGAATAACGCCACCACCGTGTCAAGCAACCCGCTCCTCTGTCTTCAAAAAGGGAAAGGGGAAGTGATTTGACTGGAGACCCTCTACGGCCCTGCAGATGCGGCTGTCGAGGGTAAGGTGAGCACCGAGGATATGTAGTCAAGGGTAGGGGGAGTCGGGATGTAGATCCAATATAGGCACTGGCTCGACTGCTTTCTTCTACGAGACGAAACGAGATTGGATGACAACGTTGTTCCTACCACGAGGGATGTTGAGCCAAAGCTCTATCCTGCTGCGACGTACGATGCAGGCCAGCCGGACCGTTTCCCCTTCGAGACGGAGAGGTGGTTGCTGTAGGGTGCCATCGCGCATGCACCTTTGCAAAGGTGGGCGGACTGCTTGGATTGAAGACCAACAATCGCTGGCCACACATGGCTGCCTGTATTCGATATTATTTCTGCCGTTGGATCAGCAGTGAGCCGTCTTCAACCGAGCCATCGTGACGACGAGGCACTGGTCGCCCCGATCGGCGATGGGCGAGCTACACGGATGAATGCATGAGTGACAACACGCCGGCCTTCTTCCCATCACTCCTCCGTTACAACAACTTGGCCATCTCAACGAGCGCCCCGAAATTGTTGAGCGCCGTCACGTCACGGGTCCATGGAGCATGTTGTCCGGCCGCGTGCCGTGCGTGCCACGTGTTGTAGCTGCTAGTATAGGGTATGTTCGCGAGACTACCTAAACTGGGCGAAGGCGTAAGAGCCGCAGTGCAGTGATTGTGGGTAATAAGCGTCTATCACGGGGGACTTGGAGGCTCGCGGCTCGCTAACCGTGGATGCCTCGGCCGCCTTGCGGGGTTGGGGCGAGCGCTGCAGAAGACAGACCCCGGTTGCGGATCTCCAAGAGCTGTTGGCCTGGATGCTGCGTCTGTACGCGTATATGAAGGACGCAGGCCCGGGCATCCCGCCGGGTGAGTGGTTTTTCTCCGTCTGCTCCTGTTGCGCACGACCGCTCGAGCCCTTCATTATCTGCAGCGCCTGTTCGTCTGGATATCCGAGCTCCCACCTGGACAGCGGCCACTTTTCGTCGTCAGCGCTGTTGGCCGGGAAGCGATCCCGCCATCCGCTAACAAGGCAGCGTTTAGGGGGGGCAGTCTTCTGGGCTGACAGGGGTTGCCCGGGACCACCTCAGCCTAAAAAGGGGAGGTTAAGGCGGTACGTACCCGTCCGTCCTGCGCCAGGGCCACGTACTTGTGCCTTGGCTGTGCTGAACCTCCTGGCAGAAACGCCGTCAGCCATCGTCAGCCAGTTACTTTTTTGCTGCCGCTCATCCTCCATTCTTCGTCCCTCTTCCTTCGGATGCATCGCGACAGCTCGCCCTCGACACCGACGCAGCAAGAGGTCCTCCTCTCCCCAGAGGGAGACCGCGACCGCGACACGCCGGCGCCATGAACACCATCAAGGAAAAGTGCCGGCCCAAGCACCAGGTGCTCGTCCTGCGCTGCTACCCGCGCACCACCAAGGGAGCCGTCGATGTCAAGCCCAACAGCAGCGAGCTCAGCTACCTGCTCTTCTACGCCACGAGCCGCCGCTCCAAGATCCAGAAGATCGGCGCCTTCCTCGAGAAGAAGACGGCCAGCGATGTCTGGCGCATGCGCATCGGGTACGTTCATGCCGGAGCATCCGCTCTGCGGCAACGACGCTCTGAACCGGGACCGCGCTGACAGCTTGCGTCAAACAGGAACGTGCAGGTGACGCTGGGCATCCTCGCGGCACTCGTCGAGAAGTCGCCCAAGGATGTCGCCCTGGTCGCGCCCTGCATCCTCAAGATCCTCGACCTCGTCCTGCGCTCCGACGACATCACCATGATCGAGTCCTCCCTGCCCACCTTCGAGGCCTTCTGCGAGCACCAAGACGCGTCGTCCCTCTTCGCCGACCACGAGTACCTCCAACACTACCAGTCCATCGTGCGGTCTTACGCGCAGCTCGCGTCCACCCGACACGCGCCGACCAAGGGGGCCCCCCTGAGCCACCCGGTCCAAATGCGCTGGAGAAACGCCGGTCTTGACGCCATCAAGTACGTCGCATCGTCCGACGCCTTGTCTTCGGTCGCTGGGCGTCAGATCGACGTGATAGTCCCCATGGTTCTGGAGAACATGTGGACCGACGACGACGACTTCCTGGACCTGCTGCTGGAGCGCGTGCAGATGGAGGAGAAGTCGGACGCCGAGAAGATGCTCCGCCGCAGAACAAGCGTCGCCACCGTCAAGACCGCCGAGACGCCTGGTGATGCAAATGCGAACCCGCTGGCCTTCTCGGGCACAGCCCTAGACGTGGACAAGGTTGCCGAGGAGGACATTGGCGTCCTAGCCATGCAGTGCCTCAAGAGCATTTTCGTGGTTCCCATCCGATCCCAGGTCCATGCGGCCACCGTGGCTTTGCTCAAGTTCATCTCTCAGCGGGTAGCCCAGGACGAAGTCGTGGTCACCCGTGAGGATGGCACGGACCGTGACGCGGGCTGGGCCATCAAGATGTACAGCATCATCGCTCGTTGGGCTCCCGTGCAGGACCGATACGTCATACTTCTCGCCGCACTCGAGACGATGATGAAGACGCCTTTGAAGGAGGATACTCTGCGGCAGCACTTGACGCTGACGGCAATGATGCAGTCCTTGCTGCGGTCGGATGCAAACTTGATTGGCCTGAGCGTCATGGACGTGCTCCTGGGCTTGGTCAAGCAGATTAAGAAACTGTTCCAGCTTCGCAGCGGGTCTGGCCACGACGGTAGCCAGAGCGATGACAAAACGGACGCTGAAAAGGACCACGCAACCACTTCTCAGCGCAAGGACCTGCTCAAGCGACTCGAAATGTGCATAGGTGACCTGGCGACACACGTCTACTACGCGGACCAGGTCACTGACATGGTTTCGTCGCTTGTCAGCCGACTCAAGCCCGGCCGGTCAGGCAGCGTCAGCTCCATCCCCCAAGGAGACAAGCCGGATGGCAACGAGAACGGGGACCCAGCCGCGTCGACCGTTGACCTCGGCGGGAGCGCCTCTCCCCCGTCCGAGATAAATTTCTCGTACAGGGCAAGTCGGACTTCTGCTCTGAGAGTGATCCGGGCTATTCTACTCGTCGCCAACGGCAGGGCCAACACCAACCGGGACAAGGACCTGTCCCGTAACCGCGTTCCCGTCTCTGTCTGGGACGAGACGCAGTGGCTGCTGCGGGATCAGGACGGCCGCGTACGAAAGGCATACGTCGACGCTTTGGTGACATGGCTGGACCGGGAGACCACCCCCACAAACTCAAACGCTCACGATGAGGCCATCTTCCAGCACCGCTCACCAGCGAAAGACAAGAGCGAGCTGCCGAATGGCCGCCGGGCGGTATCCAACCTGTCGACGAACCGCGAACGCCAGGCTAGAGCACGCCGGTGCCAGTTCCTGCCGCTTCTGCACCTGGCAATCTACGACAGCGCTCTGCAATTCGTCGATTTCGACAACGACATTGTAATGCTGCATTCTCTTCTCACAAAGCTCGTCTTCAAGCTTGGCGTAAACGCGGCCCGGTACGGCGTTCCAATGATATATCGACTGCAGGAGGACGTCCAGGAGCTGGAGCAGCCCATCCACAAAGTACGGATTGCTGCCTTGTGCCACGGATACTTTTGGGCGTTGACCGAGCGATTCGACTTTGAGTCGTCGGCCGCCGGGCGCGCCATCCACAACGAAATCGCCAGGCGCAAGAGCAAGGGCTTCTGGATCGAGGGCGTCAACATCCCGCCGCCGAACCTGGAGCAGATCGGGCTACCGGGCCATGCCGCTTCCCAGCCTGCTTGGGATCTCAGCGCACTCGAGACGGAAGAGCTTCTACCCTTCGACGATCGATCTACGCTTGTCGAATGCATCGCCACCGGCTATCGAGACAGCGGCCCGTCGGCCCCTGCCAGCCCGGGCGCGTCTCCGGGGCGAGCCATGTCCATCCCCGTTCTGGGCTCCAGCATGACTATGCCTGTGCCTGACCGAGGTCACGACCTCCCCAGCGCCTTCCGGGAGACGATGCTCGCGGAGTGGTCGAGGGACTCTGCCATTACAGCGCTGGCTGAAGCCAAGGCCGAGTCCCTGAGCGGCTCGAGGACGGGCACCACGGTCACGAACCAGAACCGACTGACCATCGGCACCACCTTTCTGAACGGCGGCGGCCACCTGCCCGTGTCTCCATACGGCAGCACGCACAATCTGAGGCCGTACTCCGCCCAAGCCCAGGGCGACCGGCTCAACTCCATATCGAAGCTAAGAAAGAGCAGCGTCCGGAGCGCGCTCTCCCCCTCGGCGTCGGTGTCGAGCAAGGCTGGCATCGCCTCGGTGGAGCAGCTGAAGATGATCCTGTCGGGCAACGCATCGCCGCAGTCGGTCGGCATCCCGGGCTTGGAAGACGACAGCGACGAGAGCATGGTCAGCTATGACGATACCCCGTCGGAGAGCAGCTTCAACCCGCCGCCGGCGGAACCGACTACGACGGGAGAGGTCCTTTCGAGGACGATATCGGGTTCCGTCACCAAGAACGGCCCACTATCCTCGAACTCGCTCAACGAGGCCGATCACAGTTTCAATTTCGACCACGAGGGCGACGATGACGTGCCTCCCGTGCCTCCTCTGCCGAACATGAATTCCTTGTCCACCAAGGGTAGCTTTCAGCAGGGCGACGTCTCCGTGCAAGACCACGTCGCCAAGCCGGCGCGGCGAGACATAAGCAGCCGCGGAGGAGACAGCACGCGGGCGCGATCTCTCCGTTCACGCGACGACAGCAGCAAGGGGCTGGATTTGCAAGAGTTGTTGCGAGGCATCGACAGCAGGTCCGGCGAAGGAAGCTTGGGAAACCTGACCAGGCCCCCGTACTAATCATGTTAACTCTGGTGCGACAACTCGATCCTTGGGCGACAGTGATGGAAGCGATGGGTGCAACAGTGGTCTTGGGAGGCGCAAAAGGCACAGACGGGGAGAAGGAGAGCCCAGCCTTGCGGAACAGGCCTGAGTGGGTTTAATCCGTGCTTGTAGGAATAGGGGTTGGGTGAAGCGAGGTGGTCGTGGTCTGGGGATCAAAACACCTGAGCAGGAACGTGTGTAATGTCGCTTTTGTGGAAAGAGAGCATTACCGCACATCTGGCAGGGCAGTAAGTAGCGTCGCCAGCGATGAAAATAGCGAACAGCGATACATAATATTCTTTTCGTCCACACCACTGTGGTCCAAGCATGCCTCAAAGACCTCTGACCTCGTGTTTGCCGGCCGGGTTTCCAAGTTACAGGCTCCAAAGAGGCCAAATAGCCCGCAGCCGCGTCGAGGCTATGAGTGGCATTGACTACGTTGCACTTCTTGCGCCCCAGACACCGCTCTGTCAAACTCTGCATTTTGATCTGGTAGCGGATTGGATGAACATGGGCGACGACGTGTCCTTCGCGGCTTCAGCTGTGCCGTGTGAGTATGTGACTTTTGTTTACGCTTTGGCGCAAGAGCTGCAGTCCATCCCTGAAGCTCATAGTCAAGCGGTATTTGTTGCCGCTGCGTTTCTTGGTTGATTGAAGCCAAGCCCGAGCCTTTGACGGTCGGCGGCGACTATCGAAGTGAGCTGACGAGGGCCTTGACTCGTCTTCAGCCATGCCCAGAAGCCATCTTCTACCACACGACGAAAAAGTGGCTTGGGGCAAGTGATGTTATCGACTCGACATATATGCGACTCATCATCACTAGGTAGGTAGGTGGTAAGGTGAGTCGGTACGGACCTTTCGCCGTCTACAACGTCTAGGGTTTGGCTCCACGCACCTCCAATTATCAGTGGCCATTTAGCGGTAACGCAGCTTGAGCAGAGGCAAGATGTGCACGCCCGACAACCGTCGATACCAGGACATTGCGTTCGCACAATGGTCGTTACCGACGGACGGAGGGCCAAAGCTGTGGCGTCTTGAGAATCGCGAGAGGACGGAGACGCAGGATTAGGACCTTCGTTACTGCTCAAGCGACAGCCACTATTCTTCACCGTGGCTTTGTGGCACTGATAGACGCCTTGCTGGGAGTGCTGACGACGTCGCGCGCGGCGACAAGGGCCATGAGTAGGATTCGGGCAAGGATTGTGTCATGTCCCGTTGATGCGCTGACGTCGAGGAGATCCGACGCGCGGATCAGCTTACAAGTACGAAGTGCCGCGGGGGAGTCAACGGCGCTAATGAATCGGGAAACATATTGCGAGTAAGACAAAGATCATCCCCAAGAAGAAGGACAAGTACCAAGGTGACAGATAGATGGACTCGGATGTTGGACTGCGTGTTCTCGAGGGAACTGAATCGTTGAGTGAGATGAAATTGTCCAGCCCCGAGGGAATCTTGGCCGAGTCATGCAAATGTACTCTGCGGGCAGGAACGGACTGCACCGTGGCCGAGTCAGCAGTCGCGGCAGCTTGAGCGGTTGCACCTGCAGTCAGGGCCTCTTTGCGCCTTCTAGATCTGAACGACTGAGACGACACCGGGTGAGCGAGCGGTCAGAGCGAGAGTTAGAGTAAGGTAGTACTACAGAGTAGGTGCGGCAACAACACATCAGCAACGGCACAATGACTCTCGCCAGATGCCCGGCGCTTACAACCAGGTAGCGTGCTGCTCGGACTGACGGACATCCGAGCGCGTTCTCTCAGGCCGGCAACGGCACCTCATCCGAGGACGTCGCAGACCAGCAAGCGTACAACAAGTATACAAGCGAGGCCCGAGGGCGGTTTCAAGACGTCCCGGTATCCCGAGGCTTGCGGACGTGCGGTCAGCAGTGGGAACGGGCTGCAGGCGTCGGCGGAGCAGGACGGCCCGCCGGCTCGGCAATCGACAACTGGCGGAAAAACCGTCCGATGTTGTCGAGTGAGTGCTCGTGCAATCGATACCTTGCGCGTGCGAGTGCGAGTGCTGGTGCTGGTGCCGGTGCTCGCCCTACTTACTCCACTTGGTAGCTTCGCCTACTGCACCAGGTGCTCGTAATCCTCCGTGGAGGAAACGCGCGCCGCAGATCCCAGCACCAAACAGGCCGTGTGTCCAGCAGCGATAGCCGGCGCCTCGTCAGCCGGCGCGCTACTTGGCGAGTTCCCCGACGGGCGTGCGCGCCGTCACGTCCGTCGGATTGGTGGTTCGTCTTGGCTTGGTTCGCCGGGGATATTTCCACGTGGACGTGACGATGCCAGAGAGGTGACATCGACCGCAGCAGACTCGGCATGCTGCCCGCGGCCGGCACATGGCCGTGGCTTCTCTCAAGCTGCCCGCGTGACGGACCTCGAAGCCGCGATCGAGTCTTGGACGCCGCTTCAGCAGGTCGGAAGAGGGGCCTCAGCACCTCGTGGGAGATTACTTTAGCATGTCTCGAAAGCCGCCCCGACGGCGTGGGTGTCCAATCGGCGTAGGGCGTCGCCGGACAGGCTCCACGGACGAGGTGTAAGGGGATTGGCCGCGGCGTCCGGGCAGGTACCGATACAGAAGCGCTGTGCCCTTGCGGGTACCTGAGGCGCGAGAAGGGCCCCCCAAAGCCCCAATTCTCAGGGGCGTCCCACCTCCGCCCACACGTGCTGCCGGCGGCGGCGGCCCACGAGTGGAGAGCACCCCATGTACAACTACATCATACCTCTACGGCTTGGATTGACAAGCCCGCTTTTTGCCATGACGTTGTTAATCTCGAACGGGGAGGACGGTGAGCCAAAGCTCATGACGCAAAAAGCCAACCCCGGCGGCCACCTGCGGCAGAATGCGAGCGCAAGAGGAAGGCGCCAGAGGAAAGGGGGCGCGGGTACGGGATCGGAGGTGGCTGCGAGGACGGCGGAGGGAGGGATGGAGGGATGGCGGGCAAGCCGGCTGGCAGAATGCGAGCGAGCACGTAATAAGATGCAGCACCACGGTTCGATGTGACCCGCGGTTGATGTTGGGTGCCGACGGCAAGGGCAAGGGCAAGGCAGCAGCATCGCCAGCATTTTCCCTCACGCCATGGACAGCACCGTAAGGAAGTGTATTTTTAGGCGCGCGATAGCAATACCGGCTCAATCTGATTGCGGCCGCATTGGACATTACTGTACTCGTGCGCCGGTATCCGCACCGCTGAGATCCATCCACCCGTC
>JALHBU010000138.1:0-61777 GCA_024340005.1 Tolypocladium tropicale | reverse complement strand
CCCCCCCCCTCCCCTCCTCATGCCAGCGGTGGCTGCCGCGTCCGCCCCGGGAACTGGCGTCCCTGTGCCTGACTACTCGTGTGCCCATCCCGCGCCCTGCACCTTCGAATCCCGGCGGCGCGGACGCGCCCCTGTTGGCTTGCCGGGTTGATTTCTTCCCACCATGCCACCCTCCCTGCAAAGAGGCCGTTTTTTTTTTACTCGCACTTCGCTGGGGTTTGCCGTCAACAAGGCTTTGCCTGCAGGATGTCGGAGAACCCGAGGCCATCGTCCAAGTCTGCGCTGCTTGATCGCCGGTCGCTCTTTTCTTAAAAATTCTCTCATCCTCGGTCGCCTTCTGCTTCGTGCCCCTGGCTGGCGACGGGCACGGAACACCAACCCAACTGAATTGTACAACTTCCACCCATCCCCACCGTCCTGCTAGGGACGGGGCCCATCTATCCTTCGCCCCTGTTGCTTGCCCGTCTTCCGTCATTTCTTCCTTGTGCCTCCTCCACCTCTGACGTTTGCTCCCCTTTCATCACTCTTCGCTTTTCCCTCGCCTCTCCCCCTAACTGACTGACGGCGGAACAGCTAAGCCCAGCAGCCTCGTGTTCTTGCTTTTGCAGATCGGAGCAGAGAGTTTCATGTGCTTTAGGCTACTCCCTCTCTCCTCCCCCTCCACTTGGCGCGGCCCCTGATCGCATTGGGCGGCGACTTGTACAGCGAGTGCCGCGACATCTCACCTGCCTCTGCAACCCACGTCAACGGAAAACGCACCCAAGAGTTTCGGTCTGGCGGCTGGCATATTTACACGTCACGTCTCGCCGCCGTCCTCATCTCCTTCGCGCCCGAAGCCTGCCGTCCAGGCCACTCCCGCGCGCGACCCAAGCAGAAAAAAGCACGCTTTTAGCTTGCTGCCAAGGCTGTCTTGTTGCAGCGTCGCCACGGAGAAGCTGCTGTGAAGCAAGGGCACGCAAGCAAGAGACACGACTCAAAAGGCTCCCTCCCCCACCCTGCACTCCCAAGACGATCTAGACCTGCAGCTCCAACCTTCTCCAGCCTAGCTGCTGCTGCTCCTCCACGACGGCCCGGAAATCTTCACAGCACCCGCTATAGACTACCAGGCCCCCCCAATTACACACGGATTTATTTCACCCCTTCACCGCCTTCGCAGAGCACGGAATCCGCCGCAGCAACGTCTCCTGAGCCGGTCGTCGAAGCTGCCATTGTGACGGCCAATTGATCCTTGGAAAGCACTCGGTGACGACATTTCACTCTTGCTGCCCATTGCGGCGTCTTGTTGGTTTTCATCGGCCTAGACCGGAGCTGCCCACGGCCAGCACAAAAATCTGCAAGGCACAGCGCGCGGCCTATCGGCGTATCGGCACACAACCACCACACGCCGTTTGCTACCGCCATGGCGCCGCGTTACCACGTTTCTGCGAGGTGCGCAGCCCGGTCAATTGGAATCGCCGCCACCAGCCCAGCCCGCTAACTTTGTCTTTTCAGCCGCGAGCTTCACGTCGTGGTCCTGGGAGCAGGTTCGTCGGCCCTCGCTACTCCATCACGTGCTCATTCACCTGACTGGCATCTACAGGCGGTGTTGGCAAGAGCTGTCTAACTGGTGAGCTCCCGGCTCGTCTGCCCCGATGAGAGGCGGATCATGATCCAAGTCCTCCGCTGACACTGACGCAGCCCAATTCGTCCACAATGAGTGGATCGAGAGCTATGATCCCACCATAGAGGATTCGTACCGCACCCAGCTTCAAGTTGATGTGAGTGAACGGCTGCGACATGAATTGTCCGGGAACCCACGCGTTGCTGACTTGTCTCGTACATATAGGGTCGCCAAGTTGTGCTTGAGATGTGAGTTCCGGCGCTGCAGGACCTGTAACTATGTGACAGAATTGGGCACTAACCTGAGGAATGCAGCCTTGACACCGCTGGCACTGAGCAGTTTGGTACGTTTCAACGCACAACCCCCTGAACCAGGCCTTAGGAGGTCCGTGTTGTCTGATGGCTGGCTGACCCGGAATAGTTGCCATGAGAGATTTGTACATGAAGACGGGACAAGGATTCCTTCTCGTATTCAGCATTACCTCGCCTTCATCCCTGACGGAGCTGGCCGGGCTGCGGGAGGAGATCATCCGCATCAAGGACGACGAAAATGTGCCCATGGTCATTGTGGGCAACAAGGCGGACCTGGAGGAGACTCGTGTTGTTCCGAGAGCAAAGGGCTTCTCCATTTCCCAAAAGTGGGGAGCTCCCTACTACGAGTCCAGTGCCAGGACGAAAAGTGAGTGCCACGATATCGTGCGGGCTGGCTTGCCGCCTGAGGTCGACTGCTGACTCTTCCTCAGCCAATGTGGATGAGGTGTTCGTCGATTTGTGCCGCCAGATGCTTCGTAGGGATGACGACTACTTGACAACAGCAGACACCGACAACGGAGGCTACAAATATGACGGCTTTCGTGGTTCTGGCAAGCGCAGGCGGCGCATGAGGATGCGAGACTCCAACGGCCAGCGCTGCGTCATTTTGTAGACAACGGCTACGACGTGACTCTTTCAACGCGGCAGTGTGGAGAATGGTGCGCCCCGGCGGATCCAGGGAAACTGGCCAGGACGACCAAATGTTACGACGCATCACGACATTTCTTTTTTTCAGTCTTGGGAAGAGACAGCGTGTTTTTGCCAGGGAAAGGGCCTCGCGGCCCAACCCGATTCAGCGGGAGCCATATACGGCGGAGAGATTTCACTTTTTATTTTTCTTTAAGCTGGCGACCAGCTGTGATATCGCTGATATCATTTTATCGCGGCCGGATCAATCTTCGGACGGGAACGACAACGGAGAGGCGAGGTGTCAGTCTCGCTGGGGACGGGGAAGAGCAGGGCTATATGGATGAGACGGTTCACCTTGACTGGGAAATGCCGGAAAGAGGAAAAGCAACTTCATTTTTGGTTGTACAGGTCACGGAGCAGACGGCGTTTCAAGACTGGGCTGGGAAGTTTTGAATGGGTTCCTGGGTGGGAGTCTCCTTTATTTCCCCCCTCATTTCCGTACGTCTTGCCTTTGCTCAAAGCGCGAGATGGCTGTTCGTTGTTGCTGGAAGCGGAAGTGGCTGGAAACATGCCAGTGCTCCAGAGACGAGCTGAATATAGAGTACGAGTGCGCCCAAGGAGTTGTTGAGTGCCTTTCGCCAAAGGCCGTGCTTCAATCACGAGGAGGGAAACCTGTCGTGTCTTATCGTCACGCGGACTCTTGACGTTGTGCAAAGCGCCGTTGTATATATATGCATGCCGTCGTACCCATCTATGTGTATAATGTGCGCAAATCCAACTCGCATGATGGCCAGCATGCGACATCTGCCTCACTTCCTGACCAGCATGTTCCACAAGTCGCGTATCCAGGCCAGCGAGCCCCTCATCCTCGCGGCCAGGTTCAGCAGCCGCACGTACCGCCACGTAAACATCTCGACCTCGTCGTAATCGCCGGCGTAGCACTCCCACGCCGCGCGCCCCTGGCCGCCGCCCTCGTGCGCCGCGACGGGCACCTCGCCCTCGGGCGCCTGCTTGAGGCGCGGGCCGACCATGAGGGCGCGGCCCGCAATGCCCTCGTCGGCGACGAGGCGCGTCGCAGCGTCGATGACGTCCTCGAGGAGCGCGGGCCCCGCGGTCCCGGACAGGAAGGCCGCCTCGGCGAGGGGCGGGAGCATGCGGCTGCCGCCGACGTAGTAGGGCGCGAGCATGTTGACGCGGATGCCGCCGCCGGGCGTCGTGAAGGCGGTGCCGCGCAGGGCGCGGAAGAGGCCCGTGACGGCGTGCTTGGACGTCGTGTACTGCGCCTGGCCGGGGAAAGGCACGATGGAGGCGACGCTGCCGACGAGCAGGAGGCAGCGGTCCGGGCGCGGGTTGAGGGCCAGGTGGTGCAGGGCGAGGTGGGCCGTGTACGTGGCGCCGGTGACGTTGACGTCGAGCGTCGTGACGTTGGGCTTGGGCAGCTTGCCGTCGACGAGGCGCGGGTTCTCGAACTTCATGCTCTCGCCGGGGATGATGACGCCCGCGTTGGGGACGACGACGTCGATGGCCTGGCGGGGGCTGAGGCGCGCCGCGGCGTCGAACAGGGCCGTCTGGTCGTCCCAGCTGGTCACGTCGCAGTGCTGGTAGTGGAACGTCGAGCCCGGGTGCGCGGAGCGCAGGGCCGCGGCGAGGGCCTCGCCGGCACCGTCGTCGACGTCGCCGATGAAGATGTGCGCGCCGTGGGCGGCCCAGCTGCGGACCATGCTCTCGCCGAGGCCGTTGGCGCCGCCAGTGATGACGATGGTCTTGTCCCTGAGCGTCGAGGCGTCGTAGGGCCTCGACACGTCGATGGGCGGCGACTGTCGGATGATAGGCTTGAGGTCCATTGCTGTCGCCGTCGTCGTCGCCGTCTGCCTGCTGGCCACTCCCGAGACTCGCCGCGGATGCCTGTCGAGCTGCTCCCGCCTCTGCGGCTGCTGCGAAGGGCTGGTAGACGCTGCTGGGCGGCTGGCTACAGGCGCGTCCGTTGCATCCGCCAGTTATTGAACGCCAGACCTTGAAGTTGCCCAGCCGTCGCGTAAGACGATTCGCACGATTGCTGGTTCCCGGCGCTGGCGAGTTCTAGACTCAACGCCCCACACTTACGTTGAGGCTGGCTGAACGCGGACCACGAAAGGTATCAACAACGCCATCTTTGTCACTAGGCCGAGCGGAGGCTGAACACATGAGGTGGGAGCGACATGAAGCTGGGGCTCGTGGCATTTCTTCCCTTCTGCATTGTATCATTGTCGCATAAGCTTGGCCGCTTCAGGTGTAGGAGATGCTGTGTTTGTGAGTTTGCCGGTTCTTTGACTTCACACGACGCGTCAAGACCTCAAGTCTCCTAGCTCAACAACAAGATGTGGATTGATTCCGTAAAACATCTATGACTGCATTTAATTTTGGGGGTAAAGTAGATGCGATGAAAAACAGACGCTTTACCCTCCGCGAAAGACCGATGACATCAACATGGCACTTACCGGGAGTCCAGACAATACTGTAGCTTCGTCAAAGGATTGACTGTCCTATCTATGAGTCGTCGAGGAACATGAAATCAGCCTGGACATATGCTTATGTCGGTCATGACCGTTCCAGACGATTGCGAAGGCCGATCTTTGCTCGTGGCCAGGGCCACAACCGCGTCGCCCCCTGGACATTCATGTTGGCCATCCTGATCATTCGGATCATCAATGGTGCCAAGACAGCGTCCAGTGAGCGTCTGCAAGTCGAGAACTGGAAGCGTGGAGGAGGAACATTACTTATATGATGCTCGTAGCCAGGGGAAGCAGCATGTGATGCATAACCACACGCGACTCCATGGGATCGGCACCCGAAGCTCCACAGTTGCCATGGGGCAAGCATCATGATAACAAAGAGCATGTACGGAGTACGTTCAGACGCATGTACGTCCAGAAGAAGTAAACGACCCGTACCTGGACTACCGACGAACCGTCGCATGCGAATCTGGAATAGCTGTGGAAGCTAGAGAAGGCAGTTCGCAGCTGACGCCACGGGGTGATGACGCGCCAAAGATCGCCGTCTGTCCACATACGAATGCCCTGATCTTCAAGCTCCACTGTAAAGTCTCGAGGTGCGTTTTCAACTGTGGCGCGAGAAGAGTGTGCACTCTTAAAGCGTCCCGCCTCGTGAGAAGCCGAGCGACTCGATGACCGCAAGGCTGGATGGTCGTGCTCTTACTTCCAGCACTACTTAACGAGTACTCGTTGCCCGCGTGCTCCACGCATCTCGTGCACCGAGACACGAGAAGCCTGGCTGATCAACCCGCCAAGCTTTCATTAGCGTTGGCCAGTTGGCTAGCAGTAACCAACAGGATGGCGTGCCGGGGGTGTGTGTGGTGATCTAGTCAGAGATTGGATGGGGCTTTCATGGCGGGCCCCAGGCCCCTTACCAGCAGAGCTATCTGCAGCTACTCCATTGGCTGGCGGTTCGTGGGCCGCATGGAGGGGTTGATCATAGCAGAGATATCGGTCTTACGATTTCATTAACCCTGGAGTGAGAGAGAGCAAGAGAAAAATCTACGAGCGGGCTGACCGAGAGGTAGATGCGAGGTCCAATGAGCAGGGCGACACGACTCGACTTGTTACGGGGCTGGCGAAGACGGCGGCTGTGGACAAGACAAAAGAACCCAAAGGACGGCACCTTGCAGGGGCAAGGAGTCCAAGTTGACGTCCAGGAGGCTCTACTCGTAAGGCACTTCGCTCCTCTCCCACTTCGTTCGGGCTGTTGGGGTCGCTGCACTTGTGCTTACAAGTCCAACCAACCGGACGCCCGTCCTGCACAGTGGTCAGCCCGGTGAACAGAATGCAGGCCGGGGGGGTGGAAGAAGGATGTCCGATGCACAGCGCATTCGACGCCGTAGAATCAAATCTGGTGCCGGCCTGTCTGTGTGGCAGCACCGAATACGGGGTACAGAGCAGCCCTTGGGCCTTGGGCATTGCGCAGCACGTGTTACCATCTCCGTCTCGAGCCCTCGCAGCGTCGTATCCCGGAGTGCTTATGCCATGAACCTTTGAAATTCAGCGCTAGCACACACTTGGTGCCCTCTCAAGCTTACGGAGTGCTTCCCCGAACCACTGCGAGTTGTCTGGGCCAATGGCCTAGCCCAGTCCTGTCTGCATAAACATGTGTGATGGACCAGGGTCGGCGACAGTAGCGTCCAGCGTCACCGACCAATTGCGTGGCCACACCAGGAGACATTGGGAAGCCCACGCCGGCAACCCCAGCGCCAGAAGGATGGTCTTGGGGCGAACACAGCACTCCAACAAGCTCCGATACGATGGAAGGCAACTGACGCGGGGCGATGAAGCAAGTAAGATTATCCCTATAAGGGATCTCGGCGTCGTACCGTGGTTTGTCTTCCAATCGGCACAGACAGCGGCGAACGGCGAACGGCGCAGCTTTTGGCAACCTCCGAGTCTTGACAACAACGGAGTACGTACGGAAGGTCGTACTCGGTCTGCTGATGAATACAAGGCGGCTTGACAGTCAACACAGGGATCAGACACACCATTTGCCGCCATGCCAGGGCACCTTCGGGCAACCCGATAGTCGTAATAGAGCTCAGATAGGTGAACTTTGGATGGCTCAAGATGCCTGCGTACCCGTAGGTGGTCCGTTTGGCGGACGATAAGCCCATATGCCGTCAGCCCCTGAAGACCTGTCCGAGCTGCGTACGGAGCACTTGTTGGCCCCCAAAGCTTCGGTGAGGGACTTGTAACAGCTCGAGGTCCAGTCACTTCATTGGCTGTCCAGGCCTTGCCCGTCGTGCTTCGTCGATGCTGGTGCTCCCTCACCCCGGCCAAGCACGGCAAGGTCCGTCGATGCTGGCCTTCACATGTACGGAGTACGGAGTACCATGCAGCAGCATGGCGTTACCTCTGGCGTTGGCACATGTCGAACGGCAAACGCGTATGCGCAGTTAGTCGGAGTGAGTCGATATCCTGGCCAGACGGCTATCTCGACGTGGAATAGTGAACAGTCGCAGCGTAGGCTTCTACCGAGAAGTTACCTTAGGGTTGGCATGAAAAAGAGGCGCCATGAGCTCACGGTCGGTCAGCATACGGACATATGCCGTGACCATTGACGTCTGCGCATCATGGAAGGGGTTGAGTCGGAGCTGGAGCGAGCGAGCGGCCAATCCTGCCAGTAGCATGGATGGGAACAAGATGCGATATCGAAGACGAGGGAATAGCGCGGGCACGGCCTGAATCGGGACCACGTCGCCTGCGGCCCCTGGGGAGGGACTGCACAGGCAGGCTCCCCCTTCTCCAGACGGTCGGGGCAAACGCACCTGCCCGCTCGTAGGTACGAGTTCTTGTGAGTGATGGCCTCCAGCCGGGAAAGAGCGTGCGCGGGTGCACCCTGGTGAAGGCGCACGCCGCCTGCAGCCCTCCTGCGGCCTGAGGGCGCCACGCCATGCAGTCCAGCCTAGGCCCCTGCGGGCTGGGGGCGCTGGCGCTGGCAGTGGCGGGCCCGCGTGGACGGGGTGGCTCGCTCCAGGCCCTCTCCAGGCCCCCTCCAGGCCCTGGCTCCAGGGCGCGGACCACGCTGCGGCCACCCGACGGGACAGGGCCGCAGCGCCAGCGCCCACCACGACAACCAGAGGGGCCGGGCTGCCCCTCCCTGCCAAGCACGCGGACCCGACGGGACCTCACCAGAGTCTCCAGCTGTCACTGCCGGGTCCTGCACCTCGCCCGAACCGGCGCTGCGCTGCATCCGCTCGACGCCGACATCACGACGGATGTGACGCCTGACGAGCCATCTTCGGAGACTTGTCGAAGCAACAGCTCCAGATGGCACATATGAAAGCGTCATTGCCGCGATCTCCGTTCCACCGCCGGCGTACGTCACCAGAGTCCAGATGGCGTCAGTCGGCTGCGTGCGGCTGCTCTCTGCTGCTGCCCGCGCGGCATCTACCCAGCGGCAGTGCTCGTACCTACATGTCGCATGCTGATCATACCCGCAGCTTTGCCTCGCGGTCAAGAAGCACCTTTGCCAGCAGCCCGTGCGTCCCGGGCCATGGCACGCCTGCTGCTCGCCTGGTCCCGGGAACCCAGCACGAGAGACATGCTGCAGGACGGACCCGGGAACTGCTCCTCACCGGTTATGCACAATCCCTTGCGACGTCTCCCTGCTGCCACGGCTGCCGCTGACGAGGCGCCAGACAGCCGAATCACAAGGGTTGATGGCGAAGACGTGGCTCCTGTCGAGGCAACGGGGAGCAGGATCCTCTCGCTGTTCGGCCACGTCCTCGCGCGCATACAACGTGCATGCGCGCCTACGTAGAGATGTACTACGGGCAATCGTACTGCACGAGCTGCGTGCTTTACACAGGTATCTTGCATTGGATGCCAAGCTGCCTTGCTCGTGGACGCTCCGGCATACGGCATCTTCGACGGCCTAGGCATCTCCTGGGCGCCGCCAGATGCGCCAGGGTCCTCTAGAGCTTGTTCAATACCACTAAAGCAAGCTGGCAGTAGCTGAGAGTTTGCATAGCTTCAGCTTCATGCTGCTAACCAGCCAGGCTAGGGACCTGACTCCCAGGAGGATCCTTGAGACGAGTCTGCCGAGGTTGCCATGCACGCCCAACACGGTCGCTCTCGAGTGGCCATGTTCCCCTTGGTCGTCCTCATGTTGCGACTCCACCGACCCGACTGTACGAGTAGACCGATCCCCCACACCCACTTCCGCATCGGGGGTGGGGGAGCTACGATACTTGTCTGGCCACCCGAGGCCCTATCTAAATTAAGTACCCCTGCCATGCCCCATGCGACCCCCGTGCCTGGCACCGCTTCCCCCCTCTGCCCTGTCGCTCCTGGTGGGCCGTCGTGTGCTCTGCTCTGGCTTCCTCCGTCAGCTTCGTTCACTCGCTGCCCTCGCGCTGGCCCTGTCCCGGGCACCATGGCTTGCCAGTCGACTGGCACGCGGCAGCCCTAGCCGTCCTTCCGCCACGGCTGTTCAAGACACTTTGGCCACCGCCCCCTGGCCAGACGAGGTTCGAGGTGCCAGGTTCCGGCTGGGAGACCAGGGCAAAAGGAAACATGGCTCCCAACAGCTGCAGTCCCAGCGTGCGCACACGCACCGCACGAGAGCAGCCCTGCGCCGAGGGCAGGCTGGATGGCTGGGTGGGTGCGCGCCACCCAGCGAAGCGCGTCCCGATCCAGATAGCAGGAGGAGAGGTGCAGCTCGCCCGTCCGTCTGCTTGTCCTCGTCCTCTGTCGGACCGGATCGGTCACAGGATTGGCCATGATTTTAGCATTTGGGCCTAGCCGTCCGTCGCGCTCGTTTGACTTTGGCCTGGGGGCGCTCCCCTCCGTTGCGCTCGCGCTCCGATTGGCAGAACGGCCCGGTGGAGCGGAACTAGCACCACCATCAGCACCAGAAGCAGCTTCAGGCAGCGCCGCCCACCCCCCTTGGAGCAGTGGCAGCAAGGAAGCCACCCAATCTTGTTGTCTCCGCGTGGGAGACGAGACGGGCGAGGGGGGAGTCGAGCGACGCGACGCTCGCGGCTCTCGCCTCCGGTCGTGGCAGAAACCCCCATGTCGTCCCGTCTCCCGCTTGACTTGCACGTCGCCTCCTCCCCTTCCGTCTCCCATCTCGTGGCGACTTGGCTGGCCGGGCTTTGGCCTCTCGTACGAAACAAATCCGCCCTTTGGACCTCGAGCGTCGCGTTGTACCGCGTCACGCCGTCGAGCCCACGAGTAGAAACGTCTGGCTCGCCTCGGGCGCCTCTGTCGCTCGCCCTCTGGCGCGCTGACTGACGCTCGTCACTCGAGAACAAGCACGTCCGGAAGCATCGTGGAGCCCGCGCCGACTCCGTAATCCCACCCGCGCGCGTGCTTTGGAGGCTCCCCGGCTCCAAGGCGCCGCCTCAGGTGCTCGTACGAAGTACACGGCTGCGACAGACACGGCACATCGACCCGTGGGCTACGCGGCGCGCATCCCCGTCCTGCCTGCTGGGCTGTGGGGCGTCGCTCGTCTGTGGCTTTGTTGTGTGTCTTGCTGGGTCGGCCGTCGCTGTCTCTCATCAATCATCGCCGCACTCGCCCCAGGTCGCCCCATCCACCCACCATCCCTCCGCCCATCCCCTCCAGCCCACTCGCCCACTCGCCCACTCGTTCAGGCGGCCAGCCCCCAGTCCCGTCTCGCGCAAGCTTCGAGCAGGGCCACTGCGGCTTGAGGCTGCCGTCCGCCCCCCTCTGAGGCCCTCCTCCCAAGGTTATTAGCCGGGCCCGCGACAGATCTGCTCCGCCTGGCCCGTGAGCAGCGCAACGCTCGCTGGACGTCTCGCCTGCCCGTCCGCCGCCTAGTCAGTCGGTCGCCTGCTCGCTGTCGACCACCACCGCTGCCACCACCACCACCAACACACCACCCATTCCCCCCCCAGTTCCCTTCGCCGTCCTGCGCCCCGAGTCACCGTTTTCAACGCGATACATACTTTAACTTGTCTTGTTCCCCGTTGTCCCCAACGGCGCTTCATCTCGCAACGGCGTCGCTGATCTCGGAGACTGCTCCTTCAACGTCGCGCATCTCGTTTGCCTCGCGCCATTCACTCATTCAGAGTCGCCGCTGCGAGCAGCACCACGCCCACGCCCACGCCCACGCCCCCGCGCCTCACCCATCATCGCGACGCCAGCTCAGCACTGCTGCTGCGACCACCCTCCCAGCCTCGACAGCCGCTGCGACCGCTGCGCACCTGCGTCCCCCTCACCGCCAGCGACGACGACAGTCGCGCACCCGCGATCGGCCCCTTTGGGCGAACTGCACGTCGCCCGCCAGCCGCCTAACGCCACATCGTCCGCCGCGCAGACCGCATTCAGCGTCGAGTCGCAATCGCGCCTCGCCACGCGCGCTGCCTCTTGGCTGCTCCGTGCCCTCGACACAGCTCGACCGACTCTTCCTCGTCCCTGTCACGCGCGTCGACGAACTCGTCCTTGGCGGTTACTGCGACGTGCAACGCACGACCTGCGACACTCCTGCTCTGCCCGCATCGCAAGCCCGTCGCATTCCTGGCAGACCAGACACCACCGCTGCGCGAACCGACTCATTCCGCCCAGCATCTTGCGCATGCACCCGAGCGCTGGGACATGAACGCTGACCAGAGCGCACCACCGCCGCCAGCCTCCCGCCAACCAGCCGCAGCCGCAGTCGCGTCAGCGAGACCGCTGCATTCCAACCGCGGGAGCCCTTATCTCCCTCCTCCTACCACGGCCTCCGCCGACAAGCGAGACATGGCCGCCGCGGGCTTCATGCCGACATCGCACGCCTTCCGACCCATGCCACCGGCGCAGTCGCCCTATCCGCTCAACATGTCGACGGCTCATCTCTTCGAGCGCGAGCCGACCAAGCCTGTCGGCGCCCCCTTCTCCAAGTCGCCCTCGCCCATGGTTCGCGTGCTTATCCGCCGCCTGCCGCTCAACACCTCCGAGGAGTCCCTGCGCCTGATGGTCGTCTGGTCCAAGGAGCTGGCCGATGTCGAGCTGCTCCCGGTGGACAAGTCCGAGGACGAGGGATTCAGGTCCGCCCTGCTGCGATTCCGAAGCATGGCCGGCGCGACAGAGGTGAAGAAGATGCTTGATGGCCGGTCCAACATATCCAACGACGCCGAGATGATCGTCGAGATTCTTGCGTCCAGCCCGATCGCCGCAAGGCGGAGCGTGGCGGAGCAGACGGTTTCGAGCGCGGTCTCGTCGGCGACGTCCTCGGCCCCCGGATCACGGCAACCGTCGCGCTTCAACGGCGTGTTTCCACCCATCGACAAGATTTCTCCAACGTCAAACGGTGGATTCCCGGTTCACGACTTTCTGCACACGGACCCCGGCGCCAACTATCAGGGCTTCTTTTCTCCGCAGTCTCCCATCGGAAACCATCTGTCCGACCGGCCTAGGATATCCGGCAAGACGCTCATTAATGACGACTTCGGCGACGACGACGAGACCAGCGATCTGCTCAAGGACCCGGTCGCCTACGCCGAGAATGGAGCATCTCAGCGGAGGGCCACTGCCCCACAGATCCCGATCGGCCAGATGATGGCGGGTCTGTCGCTCAACACCAACGGCAACCCACCGGGCCCGTCGTCGTTGCCGCAGTACATGACACCCGTCTCCCCCCTCAGCTCCGCGGGACCGAGCCTGAGCTATCCCGCCGGCGGGCATAGCTACCAGCCTCGGCACAACTTCCCCCCAGTCAACCCCGCTGACCAGAACCCGCCATGCAACACCCTCTACGTCGGAAATCTGCCCATCGACACGTCCGAGGAGGAGCTCAAGGCCATGTTCTCGAAGCAGAGGGGCTACAAGAGGCTCTGTTTCAGGACCAAGCAGAATGGGCCCATGTGCTTCGTCGAATTCGAGGACATCTCCTTCGCAACCAAGGCGCTCCACGAACTATACGGACATCCGCTCCACAACAGCGTCAAGGGGGGCATTCGGCTGAGCTTCTCCAAGAATCCTCTGGGTGTCCGGTCGGGCCAGGCTCCCGGACAGTCCTCGTCGAACAACATGAGCAGCATGAACGGCATGATGGCGGCAAACTCGAATGGGTTTAGCACCGCCCACGGTCCCCCGCCTGGCCTGGCTGCCCCTCCCGGACTGGGATCGGGACGCGGCAACTACAACTTGGCGGCATCCATGAACACGGGCGGAAGCCATCCACACCAGACTTCTTCTGGCTTCCCAGGCGGGCCTAACCACCCGTGGAACGCGCCGGCCTACAACAACGGGGTCTCTGGGGGCCCCAACGGGCCTCTGCAAGCAAACTCGAGCTATCTACCCCGACATATGGGTAGGTAGTGGGCTTCCGTTGGCCCGCAGGGCTGACAAGGTGTGCGGATGCCCTGTTGCCGACCCATCGAGAGTTGATGCACTGGCTCGTCCAATGCACATACTCTCGCGAAAGCTGGCGATAGGTGCTGCGTGCCACACACCAGAGCTTGCCACGTTGGGAAGTGCAGCTCATCTTTTGTCTCACCATTTCGACGCCTCCGGGTGGACGGAATACGAGTTTTCTTGCCGTCTCCTTGATGGCGGCGTACGACATGCGAGCTGTGCATTTCTTGAAGGTGTCTGAATGCGTTTGAATTTGGGATCACATTTTGAAAGATACCACCCGTCATGGTGTGGCAGCGATTCGGTTTATTTCGGTGCGTGTTTTACAGCCAAGTTTCAGTTCCCAACCACCGACGGCCCATACATAGGCGCAGAGGGTGCTGGCGTGTTTTGGAATTCATCTCGAGGCGTCAACGTTGTGACCGCACCACTGGGGACATGACAACGGAGTTTCCGGGAGGTTTCTTTGTCGAGCATTTGCGAGGTACCTTGGGCAGTCTTGGGAACGGGAGAACCGTTACACAAGCAGGCGCAGGTGGCAGTCAGTCTTGGGATTTCACGTTGCCTGCGCATTGCGCGGGTGCCAGCTGGGCCACCCGAGCCCGTTGGCTATCAGCGAGGCGTGCCTGGAGACATTCAGGAATATTCCGCGTCAGCGTCGGCATTCAAACAACCACACCAGAAAAGCGAAAAACAACGAAAAAAAAACCATGGTTTTTGGGAAAAGATGACTCTTGAACTGGTGTTTGCGAAAGACGGTAGGCTTGGGGTAACAAAGGGATCATGGCATGGGATACGGGACTACGATGGGGCCGGACACGAGGCATGGCGTCGCATTACACACTCCAGGCACGATGATGGGCGTGGGACACATCTTCTACCGCATCAATGGCATTCGGAGGGCGGGAGTCTGCATTTGTCGGGTCTCGCATCGGGCGGGTAAGATCATATGCATGAGCAATCAGTTTGGCCGATTGAGTTTGCATTTTGGGACAAAGGCTCGGGACGAGCCAGGGGCGTCTTTGGGCTCCCAAGTCACGATGGACGCTCTTGGGCAGGGACGGAGATGGGATCGGGGTGAGCGAACTTCTCGATGGCCTCCCGAGTGGCCGGCGCGTCTTGAGAAGTTTAGCGGGCATGGCGTTGCTTTCTTCCGATGGAACACTTTCATTCTTCTGCTTTTTAATACGTCTTGATTCCCCACACCTATTTTTTGTCTTCTTTCATTCTGTATCTGCGTCCTGCTTGGTCGGAGTTCTTCTCAGGCTCGGGGTTTGAGCGGCATTGGGCAGGTGGAAAGGCGAATGCTTGTTTCGTTTTGGTTCAGGAATCCCCCACCCCCTTGTTTTTCTCCTTGCGCAAGTCTTCATGGGATACTAGGGTTGTCGATTTCATTAGTGTAAGCAATGGTCATAGAATGGTCTACCGCATGCGAATGCATCTCTCTTTCCCATCGCTGTCGGTGAGGTGACTGATGCCCCGAAGAGGCGCTGCCCCGATACCGCCAGCTGATGATGCGAGCATGTCTCACTGCAGCCACGCTTCATTGCTCTTCCACATGCGCCAGCTCCAGGTCCGAGGTTTGACTCCAGCAACCAACCCCTGCACGGCTCCCTTCCTTACAGCCCATCAACGCCATGCCACGAAAATATGCCGGCTTCAACCCTGCCAAAGGCGGCCAGGAGCCCCCATGAGCGCCTAGATGCGGCCTTTGCATTGCCACGTTTGCCGAGGACGCAGATGGACAAACGCAGAAGCGGCCTGCTGCGGACTCCATGCTGCTCGGGGGACAGGGATGGCGCGAGTAGCCGGTCCGGATTTAGCGAATGATGTTGCCCAAGGAGGGAGCTTGGGCCAGCGCCTGGATGAGGTGGTGGGTGTGAGGGGGCTCGCTCTTGAGTGGACGGCCGGGCGAGAGGTTGTGGCCTCGTTGGGCGCGATGCATGGGAGGTGTGCGAACGGAGGGCTTCGGTTGGGGGTTGGATTGGAGGGTTGGGGGAAAGTGAGGATTACGGATGGTAGATGTATATTATGCGCCGGCGAGCTTTCATGGTGGCTCCGGCAACATGAGTCCACAATTCGAGGTAAGCTCAACTAGCTTATGGTATCTGAGACTTTCATACTAGGAAAATCATCAACGACGCTCAGCTTGAGGCGTACGAGGCAGGCCTTCTGCGGCATCACTTACAGTCATGTGGCTCGCAACTCCTGCTGGGTCGGGCACACCATGGCTCCAGAGCGGTGATTCATGTCTCTGGCGTAAGCCAAGCCAACTTCCTGAAAGGGCAGCTTCCAGCGAGTGCTGGAGGTTGTCTTCGTAATGAGGGTATGTGTCATGGGGCGTCGTCAACGTGGCCCGCGAGCGCACGCTCGGGGGGACAAAGGTTCCTCGCCCTGTCGTACAACGCGAGACATCCAGGGCCTTGTCGAAGCTGTATCCCTGACGTGATGTTGGGGGTTACTATTCGTTGAAGAAACACTCGGCCCCCAGCCTTTGCAGTGATGGGTGGTACGTGTATGTGTGTGCGAGGGTGGGTGCACATGTAATCTCTTAGTTAGGGGAAGCTGAAGGGCCCAAGAACAGTATCACCTCCCACCGCGTTTGAAACCAATGGCTCTGTATGTAGTCGTCGTGGAGGCGACCAGATCTGGAACTTCATCCTCCGTCGACATGCGGATATCAACTTTGCAGAGCCATCAGCTCTCAACTGTCTTAGACAGCTGCGAGTGGCCCATGTGGAGGAGGCTGGAGCATCCAGGGGTCAACGAGGGCCGGATGTCCCGCATCTGTATTCGTACTGACCGCCGCCTTGTTTGTCGATACCCCTGGAAGGTGTCAAGAAAAGCCGCAGAAGTTGGTGTTGCCGCTCTGACTTTCATCCCCATGACTCTCACTACCTGAAAACATGTCCTCTGATTTTCAAATCCGAGTACGCTTGACGTTTGGAATTAAATGGCATTGATACATGTAGTAGCAGGTTTGAAGTTGCTTCAATGTGTGCAAGTGTGGTAGCTGTTTCATGTGTACTGAAAGTTATCTGAAGCTCTTTGCTGTACCTACGTATTTACCACTCCATCCCCTCTTCCTCGCCTTTGCCAAACATCCACTCTCCATAAACCATCGTGTCGACGCCGCAGCAATCAATGTAACATGCCCAAATAATCAAGTGTTTGTAAGGATAGAACGCGAGTTCGCTGATTACTATGTTTGTATTGATGTTGGTCTTTAATCCGGGAGTTGTTCGCACATATGGAACCTTAACATATGGTACTCGACCGCCACCAGGCAAAGTCAACCCGAACAGGGCGTTGAGACCTCTCGAGCTGGCAGCGCCGGGGCCCATCCAAGCATAGACAGCGACAAGACGACCGGTAGTCCTTGAAATGCTACTGATGCCTAGGTCGCCGTCCTCGGCATCACGGTTGGGCGTCCATGTTGTATTGCATCGCTTTGGCCGAGTCGTGCTTCGACGGAAGCCGGGCACTTTGAACACGATATCACTTTGATAAAGAGCAAGCCATCCGGGCCCATAACCTCGGCATTGTCAATTGCTTCAGCTAGATTCTCTTCATACATCTGTTTAGGCAACAATTATGATGCGCCCCTTAGTGCGCTCAGCAGTAAACTTGGCGGAGCGTCGAACGAGCCTTTCGCTGTCAATCTCTGGGCCACGTTGGCGAGTCCGCGAACTGACCTGAAGGATTGGCGCAGACAGAAATGAGAAAGACAGGGTAAGAAGACGGCAAGGCCGACGGAGCTGAAGGAAAGGCAACGAAGAGAAGAGAAATCAATTGCACAAGTCGACGGGGGAGGTTGGAGTTCGGTTCATCTGTATAGCAAGGGCGGTAAGCAATGACGGTGGGTAACCTGCATACATGTAGTAAAATGAAGCGAGCGGGTCAAACATGTCATCGGTTCAGGTTACGAAAATGCCATATAAGCTTCAACGTGGACATCCCCCCACGCACTGCGCCTTGAAACAAAGTCCCGTCTCATCAATCTTTTTCCCACGAAATTTTGCGAAACTAAAACTTACTGCACGATTCGCTCCACAACTCGACCTCAATCTACGATAAAATGACTGCAAAACTTGGGTGAGAGAATATTGTCCAAGAAATATGTACATGTTACGAGCCAGCTTATGTACGTGATGAATACCTACGACAAGAATCCAACTCAAGCATCTAACCAAATTGATGTAGTCAACATCCCCACAGTCGTCAATGGATCCCATCATGCTCGTGCTTGAACAATAGCAGACGGAACTCTCCCTTGACCCATATTTCACTTACCACCGCCCCAGATGTCGCAAGTCCCCTGGCCAGGCGCATGGGGCTTTGCAGAGTTTCTCGTCACATCGGGGCCGGGCTCGGGGTAGTCGACATCGGTACCCTCGTACGTGCAGACGCCGTTGCCGATGTTGGCGACGAACATGTCCGGGCGGTCGCTGAGAGCGACCGCTGGACGACGCCGCTTGGCACCGCCGCTGCCCGCGACGGTGATGGCGGCGCAGTTCATGTAGATCTCGCGGTTGCCCTCGTTGTTGTACCAGGTCCAGGCGAACAGCATCTCGCCCGAGGGCGTGTCGCTCGGCAGCGTGAACTGGTAGCTCGACGAGCCCATGACGGGGCAGTGTCCGATGTACGAGTGGATGACCTTGAACGAGCTGCCGCCGTCAAAGGACACGGAGGCCTGGCAGGAGCCGCCGTTGTGAGGCGTGTTGCCCGTGATGGTCATGCTGTACGAGTTGCCGGGAACCCACGTCGCGACGGGCCGGCCCTCGGGGGTGCCCAGGAGCGAGTTGTAGCCCTTGCAGGGGAAGTTGCTGCCGTCCGAGTTCAGCGGCGAGATCATGTCGTAGTCGATGTCATCGCCCGTGTAGGGGTTGAAGGTCGAGCGGAACGGAGGAGGGTCGCTCATCTGCATGTGGGCGTTGGCAAGGGTGGCCAGTCCTAGGACGGCGGCCCCGACAGTCTCGATGGCCTTCATGATTGGAAGTTGCTTGATAGTGCAGGGCTTGCGGGAAGGCTGTCCTTCCGATGATGAACGAAAACAAGCACGGGAGAGTAATGTGAGTCGAGCAGGGCGAAGAAGAAGAAGTCGCTGGTGAAGAGCACTGAATAGTGCATCTCTTGACGAGGTTCTCGTCTCCTTTAATAATTGTCGACGAAGCGCGTCCTCGAGTCATGCTTGTACGTGTACCTGCAATATCCAGGCAGTTATAAAGCGGTAACGTATCGTGTCACATTCCTGCTCAGGCACCCCACGCATCAAATGGCAACATAACACGCAGGCACACCACATGAGCTTGACGTTCAACATACCTTCCCGTTCAGGTCTGACCTTTACGCGTTGTAAGTCGCTGCGTGGCTCAGTGCGACTTCAAATCCTGGGGTAAGGAACCACGCAACCCCATAGCCTCGTTGACGACAATGTCGTTATTCGATGCTACCCAAGAGCTCTGCAACAATACTACTATCGGCTTGTGCAGTGCAGTCGCCTGCGAAGCCTAACTCGCCAGCATGTTGGACGTCGACCTGCGATGTCGGTCCCTCGCCGCCGTGCATGCGTCTTGCATTGACGGGAAGTTGCATATGTGAGCTGCATGTGCAGCTCCCGCGCTCTGAACGGGCTTCCAACCCGACCGAAGCTTCCCGCACGGGACGGAGCATTGCCGCCCGCCTCAATCTAATTTAGGTATGTTGGGTCCAAAACGGCAGACCGCGTCAGTGGCGCTCCCAATTCGACTCCCGAAGAATAAGGCCCGGAAAGAGACAGCAACTGCATTCACAGTTCGAGGTTTCAACCTAGTAGAGCTATCGGTCGGTTGCAACCATTGCCATCAAGTCTATTCTCCGACACTAGATGAGATGGATGATATTTAGGTGACTTGTAGACTGCAACGTCTCCTTTCAATCCGCCAGTGACTCCACGACTGGCCCAATCAGGCCTCTACCTGTCTCCCAAGCATCCCACACGGCGCCATCACTGCCATACGGCACTCCCGAAGTTGGCAAGCCTCACGTGCCGAGCGACCGAAACGACTTCTCATCCGTCGTAGGAGCGGATGATTCTGGTCTTGCCCACTACAAGGTGCATGGCAGACCAAGCCTAATCTGGGATGTGGTTAATCGTGTTCCATGGTTCCCATACGCTGCCAACCCCAACAGGCCAAATAGATTAGGTCACCTGGGCAAGATGGGAATGGTAACGTAACGTCTGTGCCTCTTTAGATATGCTAGAACTAAATGCCGGCACATCGATTATGGAGAAGCAGAGAGAACTTCCCCGGACATGTCCTGAGTAAACTGTCGATGTTGCGGTGCTGCCAGAAGAATAACTTTGAGGGCTCAGCCAGTCGACGGCAATCAATTGTTACATAAATGCACCAGTAAGATGAAGTCGGCAACCATACCGCTTTGATGAGAGTTTTCATCTCTACTTAGGCAATAGATGACGATTGGGTTACACGTATACTCTGGTGGAAGCGGTGGATGAAAAGATTTATGTCGGAAAAGAAGTCACGGAGTTGAAAGACACAGCATCCAGTAAAATAACCATCCTGCACTTTAAAGATGAGGTTCTTGAGCGAGGTGATGGGCTGGCTCTCGCAACATTTGAGTGCCAACATGAAACAAGAACACCAAACGGATCACGGCATTCGCAGCTTTCATTGAGGATTCAATTTCAAACCACTGCCAATGCTCCACAGCGCTCTGCCAGGTCAAGAGCCGATGGCCGATGGGGGAACGTGACCGTGACAGCCGGCCTTCCCACCAGACAACATTCATGTTCCAAACAGTCACAGAGCCTCGTGCGATGTGAACGGAGAAGGAAGCAAAAATTTGAAAAGAATGTTAATTTCATATAATTTCAAGTACGACTAGGATTGTCTATTGAAAGATGCTTGTGGTGGGTAAACATTGTTGGCCTACCGATGAGTTGCCCTGACTTCCATTTCAAGAGGCTGGTCCCGTTGCTCACAAAATAGCTGCGAGACTACTCCGTACAACAGACGGGAGATAACTGACTGAGCTGTCCCTACCCAAGACTCATCCCAATGCATCAAAATTCAGGCAGCCATAGAGCTGCTGTTACTGTTCAAGTCCTACCTATGGTGTCTTCAATGCAAGGAGTAGGGTAGCTGAGACGCGGGGTGTGAAACAAGGTGTCGAATGGTCGCCCAGGTCAAGTCTGTATTGCGCTCGTACGAAGAATTATTTTCGACAAAGATGGCAGGCAGACTCTCCATCAAAACGGAGCCCAGGAAAACTGCTTCAATATGCCAAGGAGAAAACAAAGCCATAGCGCGCAAAGCCACGTGGGTGCTCGTTGGTTTGTTGTCGGGTCGGATGTCGGGACCCCATGCAGCTCAATGTGTCAGCGCAGGTTGCCTCGCCGGATGTCGGTTCACTCGCGAGATGCGGAGCGAGACGGCTGTGCTCCGTACATCTATCACTGCGGAATACCATGTCCTGGTGAGACACCAGGCTGAACACTTAGCGAGAATGCGACTCTGGCCGGAAGGCTAGGTGTGCCTGGCGGGGCATGGCGGTTTGCAGCTTCGCTCTCATCGCCACTGTTCCTTGAATGCTACAGACTCGGTACCTACTCTTCAACCGTTCAGCTTGCTTATACTCATCCCTCCCTTTGCCGTCGGCGAAAGGAGCGCCCCATCCCCCTCTGCAAGGTCTCGGAGCGCGACGTCAAAGTAAGCATGGCGCCCTGCAAAGTCAAACGGCCTGGGCCCACGCTCTCATGCACGTTCCACTTTTCAGATCGCCGGCTAGAAGACCCTCCATGGAACGTCGATATGCAGGGCGCAGAAGACGCCGCCTGCACCGTTCACGGCCCTCGCCGCCGCGGCCTCGATTCATGGCCTCGTGCTATTAGAACGCACATGGCCAGTTGGGCCATCCGGTGGTCCCGGAGTGCCGGCGACTAGCATTCCCACTTTCGGGATCCCGCGCCGAACATCGGCCCTGGTTGGGTGAGACGGTCGAGCAGCTAACAAAAAAAAAAACAGGGTCATGGTTGTAAGCGCTTGGGGAAAAAAATTCACAATCCTGCTGCCTGGCTGCTGGCCGGAAGTCGAACGAGGCCTCGGCCAGTCCGTAGGTTGCGTTGACGCCGCACGGGGCTAGAGCCGATGCAGAGAGAGTGTGGACGAGTTCGGAGCATGCATGTTGGTATGCATGTTCGAGTATCGCGGGACATGCGTGATGTGACGCAGTTCCTCATGCTGCTCAAAGCCATTGCCCTCTGTTGCGTGCGGCTTCTGCCTGTGCATGGTTGACGATGATGAGGAGATGAATCGGCGTCGACTCGGTCCCTCTGCACCCACTCGTACGAGCACCCGGGAGCAGTCTCCGTACTCTTCAATTGCGCCTCTTCGTAAACTCGCTCGGGCTTTACCTCCGTGGGCGACATTCCCGCGGGTGGCGTCATGGTGCGCACTGCCGTGGGCAAGGTTAAACGCGCGGTGGTTCTTTTGCGCCAGCGCAGGCCCAATGAGGGCGGCCAGGGCGTCCAGGGCCCGGTCTTCTGATCCCACACAATCTTATCAGATCCGCAGCCGGGGCCACCTCCACCGAGTCCACTCAACCACTCCCCCCCCATCGTGATCGATGGTGATTCGCCCGTCGCTGCATCCCACCTTCGCCCTGTGCGGCGGTGGAGGCCCGTCGGCAGCGACATGCCGCGCAGGTGCGCGAGAAATCGACGTCGCGCTCGGCTGACGACCGAGCTTGACTTGCGAGTACAAATATGCAGCATCGCCCTCCTCCCACGCCGGCGTGGGGGCCACGACTGACCCTCCCGACGCTGCTCGTCGTGACCCTCTGCCTTCGCCGCGCAGCCAGCTAGACACACCCTCGCAGCAGCAAGATGCATCTCCGCCGCGCCGTCGGCGACAGCAAGAGCGCCGATGCCACGCCGGCCGGCGCCTTCGAGGCGTCCAAGGAGCAGCAGCAGCAGGCCACCGTGCTGCAGGATGCGACGACGAGCGACTCCGACACGCTGAGCCTCGAGGCGCGCAACGAGAAGGAGATCGAGGCCGACCCCGACCACGTTACCCAGGGCGCCGAGCTCGGTGTGCAAAAGGCCGAGGCCGCCGCCCTCGTCTGGAGCAAGAAGGCCGTCTACCTCACCTACGCTTGGTTCGTACAGCTCCTCCTCCCATTGCCCTCGACGACCGACTGCTGACAGGCGGCCCCCAGGATATGGGTCTGCTTCTTCATGCTCGCGCTGCAGCAGTCCATCCTCAGCTACTCAACCTTCGCCGCCTACGCCAGCTTCAAGACAGCGCCCGCCATCACCACCGCCTCCATCCTGGCCAACATCATCGGCGGTGTCCTCAAGCTGCCCATCGCCAAGACGCTCAACATCTGGGGCCGCGCCGAGGGCTACCTCGTCTTCCTCGGCGTCTACATCCTCGGCATCATCATCCTGGCCTCGTGCAACGGCCCCGACGGCTATGCCGCGGGCTACGTCCTCTACTGGATCGGCTACGACGCCCTCTACATGATCCTCCAGATCTTCATGGCCGACACCTCGGGCCTGCGCAACCGTGCCTTTACCTTTGCCTTCGCCGCGACGCCCTTCATCTGCACCGCCTTCACGGGGCCGCTCGCCGCTCAGTCCTTCCTGGCCAACAGCACCTGGCGCTGGGCCATTGGCAGCTTCGCCATCATCCAACCCTTCGTCTTCGTGCCGCTGGCCGTCGTCTTCAAGTTCTACCAGATGAAGGCGGAGCGACAGGGCGTCTTCACGCGCCAGGCGAGCGGCCGTACGTTGCTGCAGTCGGTCAAGCATTACGTGCATGAGTTTGATGGTAAGTGCGCTCCGAGTGCGGGAAGTTGGGCTTCTGCGGATTGGTCCATGGCTAACGGGCGTGTGCAGTTGTCGGCGCCTTGATCCTCATTGCGGCCTTCGTCCTCTTCCTCCTTCCCTTCAGCCTCGTCAGCTACGGCCGAGCCACGTACGGCAGCGCCACCTTCATCGCCATGGTCGTCATCGGCTTCCTGCTCTTCTTCGCCTTCGCCGCGTGGGAGAAGTGGTTCGCCCGAACGCACTTCATCCGCTGGGAGCTCTTCCGCCAGCGCACCGTCCTCGGCGCCTGCTGCATGGCCGCCATTTCCTACTTCAGCTTCTACTCGTGGGACCTCAACTTCTACGGCTTCGTCACTGTCGTCTACGACCTCAACGTGTCCATGGCCGGCTACATGACGCAGATCTACAACGTCGGCTCGTGCTTTTGGGGCGTCGTCTTCGGGCTCTGGGTGCGCTACACCAAGCGCTTCAAGTACACGGTTCTGTGCTTCGGCCTGCCGCTCCTGATGCTCGGCGCCGGGCTGATGATCCACTTCCGCGGCCAGGACGCCGACATTGGCTACATCATCATGTGCCAGATCTTCATCGCCTTCGGCGGCGGCACCATCGTCATCGGCGACGACATGGCCGTCATGGCCGCCAGCGACCGCGACGGTGTGCCCATGATGCTGTCCCTGCTCTTCCTCTTCTCCAACATCGGCGGTGCCATCGGCGACGCCGTGTCGGCCGCCATCTATGCCAACGCCTTCCCCAACGCCCTTTCGGAGCGGCTCCCGGCCGACATGCAGGCCAATGTGACCACCATCTACCTGGGCGGCTACCTGACCCAGCAGACGTACCCGGTCGGCTCGCCGACGCGCGACGCCATCAACTACGCCTGGGGCCAGAGCCAAAAGTACGGTGCCATCTCGGCGACGGCCATCTTGATCCTGGGCATCCCGGCCATCGGCGTGTGGAAGAACTACCGCGTGGACAAGAAGCAGAACAAGGGCACGGTGATTTGAGCATGGGCCCGTGCGGTGCAACTAGTTTTCAATCCGTTTGGATTTCGCTTGTTGAAAGGAATTGGGAAACGAGCTTGACGAGTAATAATATCCTAGAATTTAATGAAGCGCAGACTGTTTTTTTCGAGCGCACTCAGATGACATGATGTGGGAGTCCTGACCGCCAGAGTTCTGTGCCGTCGAGGTGCATGCCACTCACCTCATTGAGTGGGTAGTGGAGCTCACCGATAGGTACTTTCCGCGAGTCTGCTCTTACTTTCAATGCGCGCAACGCAGCATACCTAAGTCAATTGAAGCGTCTTGTAACAGAGATCGAGCGAAGCGGAATTTTATTTTATTTTCTTTCACCAGGTAATTATCCTTCTTCCAACATGGCTCAAAGCGGTGTTGTTGCCATCGGCGCGTCTCAAGGTTTGAGACTTCTCGGTGTGTCGGTGTGTGGGTTGCATCGAAAGAAATGTGGCCCTGGAGCCAGACCATGCCCACCCACAGAGCTTCGGCCCGCCCTTTGCACCCTCCGGCCGGTGCCGCGCCCGTCGAAAGCCAAACGGCACAGTAAAATGTGAGACTGAATCGAAGCTGCCTACCGTCGTAGCTGGCAACGGCCCCGAGAGTCCGTACCCAGGCAGCACTTTAGGCGCGATCCTCGCCCGTCAAACACTCACCAGCGAACCCCATCACCCCCTGTGCTCCGCTGTAGCCCCCCCTGGAAGCAGCAGACGGCGCCCGCCGATTGGCCCAGGCAGCGCCCGCTCACCCCAAATGACGGCCGCCTAGCGAGCCGCTGGGGGCCGTCGCCCGGGGCATCAGGCAGCGGTGGTTTATCCGGGCAGGTGCTCGAGCCTTTCTCGATGCCTGACGCTCCGCGCCGGTATAAGGCTGCGCAGTTTTGCCGGTCGAAATTTGGCCCACGACCGCGCCACGTGCCTCGCAACCGCAAGCGTCGTCGACAGCAGCATTCAACTGAAGCGCGCATCACCACCTCACCACCAACCCACCACCCCCAATTGCAAAGATGCGTGAGATTGTGAGTGCGCCCGCATCGAATCTGAGTGCGTAGAGCATACGCGTGCTAACAGCAGCTTCCGTTTCGCCCGTCCGCAGGTCCACCTCCAGACCGGCCAGTGTGTATGTAGATGCCGCCCCCGCGTGTGTCGCGCGTTGCCCCTTTTCTGACCGCAGCGCGCAGGGCAACCAAGTCGGCTCTGCCTTCTGGCAGACCATCTCGGGCGAGCATGGCCTGAACGGCGCCGGCGTGTACGTGCCTCGCCCGACCTCGTCGCGTGAAATTGTTTGTCCGGCGTGCTCACCGCTTTGCTTAGGTATGAGGGCGACTCGCCCCTCCAGCTCGAGCGCATGAACGTCTACTTCAACGAGGTATGCCCGCCCCTCTCTTGATCCTCATATTTCTGAGCGCGGTCATCCTGACATGAACCCCTCTCGTCTGCCACAGGCGTCCAACAACAAGTATGTGCCCCGTGCCGTGCTCGTCGACTTGGAGCCCGGCACCATGGACGCCGTGCGCGCCGGTCCCCTCGGCCAGCTCTTCCGCCCGGACAACTTCGTCTTCGGCCAGGCTGGTGCCGGAAACAACTGGGCCAAGGGCCACTACACCGAGGGCGCCGAGCTCGTCGACCAGGTCATTGACGTCGTTCGCCGCGAGGCCGAGGGCTGCGACTGTCTGCAGGGCTTCCAGATCACTCACTCCCTCGGTGGTGGTACCGGCTCCGGCATGGGCACCCTGCTGCTGTCCAAGATCCGAGAAGGTAGAGTCCCCCTCGACCTTTGCTCCGCTTCGCCCATCGACAAGCGCAGCGTGCTGACTGTACGACGATGACGGACAGAGTTCCCTGACCGCATGATGGCCACCTTCAGCGTGGTGCCGTCCGCCAAGGTGTCTGACACCGTCGTTGAGCCGTACAACGCCACCCTCTCCGTCCACCAGCTCGTGGAGAACTCGGATGCCACCTTCTGCATTGACAACGAGGCCCTGCACGAGATCTGCAAGCGTACTCTGAAGCTCGCCAACCCCTCCCACGGCGACCTCAACCACCTCATCTCCGCCGTCATGTCCGGCGTGTCGACCTCGCTGCGCTTCCCTGGCCAGCTCAACTCGGACCTGCGCAAGATGTGCGTCAATCTGGTAAGAAAACTTTCCCCACCATGCGCAGCCTTTTAGAGCGATAGCTGTACTCACCGTGCTGCAGGTTCCCTTCCCCCGCCTCCACTTCTTCATGGTCGGCTTCGCGCCTCTGACGGGCCGCGGTGCCTCGTCGTTCCGCAACACCACGGTGCCCGACCTCACCCAGCAGCTGCTTGACCCGCGCAACATGATGGCCGGCTCCGACTTCCGCAACGGCCGCTTCCTGACGTGCTCGGCCATCTTCCGCGGCAAGATGTCGATGCGCGACGTCGAGGAGCAGATGCTCAAGGCGCAGACCAAGAACTCGCCCTACTTCGTCGACTGGATCCCCCACAACGTGCAGACGGCGCTGTGCTCGGTCCCGCCCAAGGGCCTCAAGATGTCGTCGACCTTTGTCGGCAACTCGACGGCCATCCAGGACATCTTCAAGCGCGTTGGCGACCAGTTCTCGGCCATGTTCCGCCGCAAGGCCTTCTTGCACTGGTACACGCACGAGGGCATGGACGAGATGGAGTTCACCGAGGCCGAGTCCAACATGAACGACCTCGTGTCCGAGTACCAGCAGTACCAGACGGCCACTGCTGACGACGAGGAGGACGAGGAGAACTGGGGCGAGGAGGCCCCCATCGAGGAGCACGAGGAGTTGTAACTTCCCGAGGACACTGTGGAGTCCGCTTCATCTTGCCTTCTTTAATCCTCCCCCATTTCCAAATGACCTACATTCTCCCGGCTGCCCCGTGGACAAGTCAATTATTTCGAACAATATACACTCGATAATTGCGCCTTTGTTTCTTGCGCGTGGTGCTGTGACAAGGTGATGCTTAATGACATGACTCTCGCGCGACCAATATCAGTCCGTTTCGATGATGATGAGTTGAGTACCTGAAGAACGCTTTGCTGTCTCTGACATGTCTTGACCATTGTAGGCTCCGGGACCTTACGCCAACCATAACATAATAATCGCTTCATTTTGGCGCCGATATGCTCAACCCGCTGCCTCCGCTCCTCCGATCGTCCCCACTCAAAACCATTCCTGCTCTTCGCCGAGGCCGGTCTCTCCAGCCCAACCCATCGTCATCGTCGCCCAAAGGTCATGAAACATTGGCTGGCTCGCCTCCCTAGGCACAGGCATAGGGTGCGGCATCTCCATGGGCGCAAACGCCGCATCCCAAACCGGGTAGTACTGCTCCAGGCTCCCGTCCAGCATCGGACAGCCATGGCTCTTGCCCGGGGTCACGGCCTGCGACGCCTCCAGCGCTTGAAGCCGGCGCCGGTATTTTTCCCTCACGACCCCGATGATGACGCGGCTGGCGGAGAGGGCGTCGACCTTGTTGGACGCCGGGGTGAGGTCCGTCCCCTGGCATATCTGCGACAGGAAGTCGTCGAAGCGAAGATGCGAGCGGGCCCACGCCGTGTCGAACTCGGGGCATTCCGGCGGCGGGAACGAGAGCCGGAGGGCCAGGACCACGGCGAGGATGAAACGTGCCCAGTCGTTGAGGGTGAAGCAGAGGAACTCTTCTTCCTTGACTAACAGGAAGTAGTCAAAGAACCTTCGCAGCTTCACCGTGCATTCGCTCAGCTTGGACGAGACTGGCGGCAGACACGTGTTTCCAACAGGGAGGGCAAACGTCCCGCGATGAAGCCTGAGCAACGGACCGCCGTCCAGGTAAAAGTCGATGAACAAGGCATGCATCCTCATGGGTACTGCAAAAGAGTCAGTTTCTCATCACGATGGGGAATGCGGCAAATCCGTACCAATTGAGGCGACAGAGGAGGGCATCTGCGCCTTGAGCTGTTGCAGCTGCAGCTCGAGGCCGGCCAGGACAAGCCGACCATGTTGCTCTGTCTGGTTGTTTCGCTCGTGCATTACGGCTGATGCCTCAAACAGAATGTTGGATGAGCGTACAAACGAGGCGAGCACGGCGTCTCCTTCAACTTCCGCATTGCGCTCGAGAATGTCGCAGCACGTGGCTGTCCAAGGGGTGAACTTGACCGTCACCCCGCGGCTCTGCTTCCACACGACGACGAATCTTGGCTGGTCAGCAGATGGCAACGATGGCCATTGAAGCAGGGAGGGGTTGTTCTTACGTCGTGGCAATGTAGCAGTAGCCAATGTACGCACGGATCCCATCGATCTGTTGTGGCTCAGGCGCAAGCAGGTTTGCGTTGGCCGCAAACTCCTGATCCAGCTCGAGATCGTGGATGAGGTCGGCTGCCATCCGTATGTACTGGATTGCCTGCTTATTCTTTGGCCGTAAATGGAAGGGATACCTGCAGACGTCAATCCCGGATGTCCCAAGGCCCTGACGCCATGGTCACGCGAACTCACCAGGCACAGTAGATGAGAATGCCCTGAAGCAGCTCCAGGCTCCTCTCGCCTCCGGCAACAAACTTCAGGCCCAGCACCTTGCGGAACTCATCGTCGTACAGGCTGTGGCCCTGCAGCGTCTTGGATCCCGAGGCGGCGGCCAGGATGGCCAGCAGGACGAAGGGCCTCGAGGCAGCCAGCTGCGGGACGGTGGCGTCCGGGGGCAGGACGATGCAGGGGAAGTAATTTAGCATGGACCGAAAGGCGTCGAGGAGACACGAGGCCGACGCGAGGTTAAAGGACGGCTTGCCCTGGAAGTCCTGGATGGAGTGGGAGGGGGTCGACGGCGCCGTCGACGTGTCGAGGCCGCCGCTCGCGCGAGAGGGCGTCCATTGAGACATGTCCTGGTCGCCTTCCGGGGGGAGCAGGCTGTCAATGAACTGCTCGTGCGAGAAGCGCAGCGTCTCGAAGCTGTCGTCGAACTCGGGTTTGGCGGGCACGGCGAACTCGATGCTGAAGGTGCTGGACGGGGCGGCCGGGCGCGGCTGCGGCTGTGAGAGATCGTCTGCTCTGAGGGGGGGAACAAGGGGAAGAAGGTTCAGAATCGTCGATGCCGTAATGCAACAACACGGCCGCATAGATGGGATGGGGGGCTTACAGCTTGGCTGTCCGTGAACGGCGGACCCGTGGACCCGTTCGCGAGATGCACTCCGTCTTGGACGCTAGACATCTAACAAGGCCCCCATTAGTTAGTCGGAAGACACGACACGACACGACACCTCAGCCGCTCTCTCTCTCTGTCTCTCTCTCCCTCCCCCACGGGTCCAAAGGCGGGTCCTTTACTTTACGCAGACGCCGGGCTGTGCGCTGGGCCGGCACCGGGTCTTGGTGGTCCGGCAGGCCTCGCACGCCGTCGACACCCTCTTGCGCGGCGCGTGGTGGCCGTCGTCGTCGTCCATGGCGCGCCCAACAGCAAGATGAGACCACGACAGACCGAGTGCAGCCGGCGCGTACAGGGGCGAGATGCGACGGCTCGGGGCGCGCTGGGCAGCAGTTGTGGCATCCAAGGCTGTGCGAGACGGGTCATCAACCGACAATCAACGTTAAAACGGCGTCCCGGAGGGGCGGGGAGCTCGGCATCGGGCGGCGAGCGGCGGCGCAAAGACGATCCGAGGCGCGGCGCGACGTTCCGGCGTCGTTCGGATCGCGCGTCGTGGCGAGGTGGGTCGTCGCTCGCGGGCGGGCCGCCATCCATTTTCGGCATGTCAGATGTCGGGACGGACCACAAGCTTCATTTTTATGCATTGAAAGGTGCTTGTTTGATTGGGCAGATCGCGCGTTTCGGCATGGACCAGAGCACGACATTCGATGACGGGCGAGTCAAGCGTCACGTCGCCCGCATCCGCGGCCGCTTCGTAAGCCAGTCGTCGTCATACGCGGAGCCTCGTCCAAGGGTATATGATATATAATACATTTGTACACGGTTTAATTTGACGACACGCTCTAGTCGACTCGTGACATGCTCAGACCAGGGTTCTCCTTCTGAAGCGTCGTCTCCACCACACTCTCCGTCGGAGCCACCAGATCCTGCGCGTCTTCGGCCTGCGTCTTGACGCCGTGCGCTCGCTGCCTGTGCTCGGCGATGTTCTCCCCCGCGCAGCGCTCCGAGCAGTACAGCGTCATCTGCCTCTGGCTGATGCACTCCTTGCATGAAACCGCCAGCGATGTGCCGTCGTCCATTTCCACGTCCTCGTCCCGTAGCTGCACGCATCTGTCGCCGGCTTCACAGTCGTGCTCTGCTTCGACGTGATCGCCCTACGGGGTTGTCAGCCTTCTCATTCCCATGTGAAGCCCGCTACGGGGCACTTACATGACCCTTGTGGAAGCAATCTTCGGTGCAGTAGACTGTCAGCTTTTTGCTGCCCCCCATCTGCGTAACCGCCTGGCAGAGCGAGCATGAAAGGACTCCATTAGAGTCGACCGTCTTCTGGCAGACGACGCAGGGGGGTAGGTTGTATAGCTCTTCGTTGGCAGTGAACGCTTGTCCAGACAGCTGGCCCTTAGCCTGCTGCTTGTTGTGTTCGAATGCCGTCTTTGCCCTGCGAAGCTCGTCCAGTCGTCTTTGGTGGCCATCCCGCTGCGGCTGGGCCACCCTGCTCTCCTGGAAATCCGAGGCAATCTTGTCGATGATGTCCTCCAGCGACATCGTCTCGCTGGCCGTGTACTCGTCCAAGTACTTTTGCGCATTCTCCAAGACGCCGCCCGTAGTCTGGTTGATGAAGAACTCGGCCACGTACAGCTTCTTCAGCTCTGGGCCGTCCGCCTTGGCCGCGGCCACCTTTTCCGCAAACGCCTCCACGCTCGCCGGCCAATCTGCGGGCTTGCCGACTCCTTCGAGCATCGTGCTCACCATTTCTTGGCGCGACCGATCGGGGTCGTCCAGCATGCCCCTCAGCTCGTCCTGGCTGGCGCCGCGGTCCGAGACGGCGATGAACTCGGGGTACTTGCGCAGGACCCAGCGATACCATGCCTCCTTTTCGGATTCTATCCTCGCTTCGATGAACTTGAGGCTTCTTCTTCGGTCCTTTGCGTCCTGAAACAACCCCTCCAGCTCGTTCAGAAACGCGCGTCTCTGCGTAAACCATTCGCGATCATCGCTCTCCGCGTATCTCAAGCGCATTCGGTCCAGGACTTTGCCGTAGCAACTCGAGCACTCGGCCACGTGCGTCTTGCCGCACTCCTTCGCGCAGGAGGCCTTCAGAGCCTCCACATCCTCGGAGCATAGCCTCTTCTGTCTCTTTGCCGCGCTGAGCTCCGTCCAGTGCTCCGGCATGGCGTGAACGGAGGGCACAGCCATGCTGTCGGTCCAACACAGCGGGCACGGCCGCCTCCCAAAGGAAGAATAAAAACCCCTTCTTACGTCGAGCGATGTGGTAGAATCCTGGATTTGGTGTTGCCGCGATGTTGAACGGTTTTCAGTCCGGTACTCAGTCGCCAGTCGAGGGATGTGAGATGAGCGATGAGCCGATGCGTGCGCCGAAGGTCTGCGTTGCTGCGTGGGAAGGCCGGGGAATCGCGATCACGTACGTCTAGGACCTCACAGAACAGACTCCTCTCAAGAAATAGGTCACTGTGAATATCGTGTCTCCGTTGTTGAGAGAACATTGGATGGCGTTCAGTAGTCTCGAAGGGCTGCTGGTAGCCATTGGCGCCGGTGAGCGATCAGCCGGCCTTTAGCCGCCCGCGCGACAACCTGGCCGTCCTTTTCGACGCTTCTCCAACACTGAACCTTTCGGCAATCGACCCTCTCGATTGACGCTCTACAACATCACAGCGATCATACAGCGGCCTTTTTATCCAATCGATTCCCAACTCGCTGCGGCAGCCAATTCAATTCTCCCCCTAGGCTCATTCCCTCACTCCAGACGACAACGATCCGTGGCTTTGCGCAACAATGGTGAGGCCCTCGAGTTCTCGGAGCAGTCTCAAAAGCAAAGTCAGCCTTGCTAACTCCTCTTTCTCAGGCCGACAAGCTCCGAAATCAGCAAGAACTCGAACGCCTGCAGGCCAAGTTCGTCGGCACCGGCCATCCCGACACGACGAGCTGGGAGTGGAAGACCAACATCCAGCGCGACACCTTCTCGTCCATCGTGGGCCACCGGCCTCTGCTTGCCTACGTCGCGCTCGCCGAGAACGAGCCCATGGCCATCGCTCGCGCGCGGCTGATTCGCGTTCGTCACCCTCGCCCCCGGGCCATATACAAGCTAACCGCTCGCGAGCAGAAGATGATCCAGCCCTGCGGCCCTCCTCCACCCCGTGAGGGAGAGGAGGTTATGACTATGCGGGACTCGAATTAGACATACATCTCATTGCAAGATATGGAGAAGTTTTGCATTTGGGCGGCAAATGGAACGGCGTCAACGGAAAGATACCCCAGAACGAATTTAACCATACATGTACATTACTTCGTAAAATACGCGGCTCTGCCGTCTTCGTTCAAAAATGAGAGGCAACATTGTGCCGGGTTTGCGTCATTTCTTCGTTTCGCTAAATACTTGATCTTACCCGTCCCCGGCAGCCATCTCGCTACTCTCACCAGCTTCGTCCAGATCCCTTTCGGCGCCTTCGGCTGCCTTGGCCCTAAGGCCCAGATTTGACCGCAGCTTCTTCTCCAAGTCTGAACTCCATTCGCCATACACCTCGCGGACCATTCCCATGACTCCGTCGAGCCCGACCTCTTCCTTTGCTCTTGGCCCGACGTGCCAGGTGACCGTGTGCTCGCCATCCTGGCCCAACGGGGGCCGTTCGACTTTCCTCACCACGTAACCCTGTCTCTCCATCTTCTTGAGCGTAAGTTCAGTCTTTTCGTTTGACACATTCTGGTCCGCATTCAGCCGCATGAGGTACCGCTTCAGCTTCTGGTCGCTGAGCTCGCCGGCGTTCAACCATATCAACGAGACGACCATGGTGTAGAACGCTACATACGTAGCCTCGTCGTTTGCGCTCGGTGTCTTGGACGGTGGAAGAACTGACGCACTCCGATACGGCTCGGGTAATGTGGACGACAGGATGTAAGCTCCGGATCCCGTCTTCAGCTGGGAATTTGATTTCATGGCTGGCGACTTTGTTAGCTTCAGGCGTGTCACACGGAGCAAAGCCCACGCACCTTGTCTCTTCTCTTGCAACGACATCTTCTCTCGAACCGGCAACTCTCGCAGCTCCATGCCCCACACGTTTCGCAGCTGTGTCTGCGCCAAGGCAAATATTCGCTTGAAAGACCGTCCTTGGTTGCCGAGAACTAGGCGCCATGTCAGTGGCAAACGGCGCATGAATGTGCTGATTCTGTATTACCTCTCTCCTTAATTCCATCTCGTCGTATCGGCGTCCTCGAGTATTCACACGAGATGGCATAGCGGATCAGCTTCTTTGCAAGCTGGTTGTCGGCGCGGTCGGCCGGGGTGCCGTCCACGTCCATGTCATCTCCAGACTCGCTCTTGTCTTCGTCGTCCGAGGAGTCGCGATTCTGGCGCTGTCGCGGACGCGCGTTTGCGTCTTCGTCCTCATCTTCGACCTGCTTGCCTGATTAAACAGAGGTCGTCATCAACGGACGGATGTGATCGTACCGGGCGTCGTCTTCTCTGTGGTGGCATTGTGTTTTCGGTGCGTGAATGTCGGGAAACTCCCGTTCGCCAAACGCAGTGGTCTCGTTCGACCTGTTCTAGCTTCGAAAGGACAATGCTGAGAAGGCTGGCAATGACGGATCTGTACGAGTACTGATGCGATGAGGGGGCATGGGTTGGCTGCGGAGACGCGGTTACTAGCCGTTAAGACGCGTCGACGTCAGGGTCTTGAATGCTTATCGCTTATCGCCACAAATTTCCCGAGCTCTAACTACTGACTGCCCTGCGCATCTCCTAGTCAGTGAATTATTCCCGTCGCAGCACAATTGGTCTTCCAACGATTCTCCTTTCCGCCTCTACCCATGCTTCCAAGAGCGGCTGCTCTGTCGCGCGTTTGCCTGACATGTCGAAGAAGCCTCGCACAGCGCAGCGCGACGGCCGTCGCTCGTCACAGCTCGATCCGAGGTGACCAGATACGGCGATATGCCTCCGACGCAGATACCCAGAGCAAGGAAAGGATAGAGGCTCTGATATCCGGGTCGCTTGAACATGGCGCGATTGATGGCAAAAAGAGCAGGCCCGGCGGCAGCCGAAGCCGTAGTCGAAGAGGGAAGAAGAAAGGCAACCGACAAGACGAAGAGCCCGCAGCCTGGGAGCTTCCTCCGAACGAAGAGAGCGTCCCCCCAATCCAAGTCGCTGCGGAGATCCCCGAGCTACCGGAGGTAGTCAAATTGGATGCCGCGGCCTCGGAGGCAGCATCACAAAGCCAACCTCCGAGCGACGAAACAGCCACGACCACGGAAACAGCCACGACCACGGAAACAGCCACGACCGCGGAAACACTTACGACCGAGCCATCGCGAGAATTCCGCCATGACCTACTCCACCACCAACAGCTCGGCGTTCAGGCGCTCGGCAGGCCAATCGAGGCGTTGATCATCAAGAACCCGAATAAGATGAAGAGGGCTAAGAAGGCGGCTGTTCTGCTCGAAGAGGAAGCCGTGGCACCTGGTGTGCCCCTGCGATGGCAGGATGTGCTTCCCAAGGAAGAAGGGCCGGAATTCGACTTCTCAGAAGAAGTGCGGCAAAACATTGATGATCTGCGTCCCAGTGACACAACAGTTGTTCGGAGAAAAGACTTTGAGAAGCTGGTGGACGCCCTGGTCGATGGGTTCACGCGGGAGCAGCTGGTTGGCTACTTCAACAAGGCGGATTGGGAGCACGTTTTGCCAGCTAAAGACGCCCCTTCATATCCCTGGATGGTCAAGCAAGGAGCTTGGCAGTCGGCCCAGTCGAACCAGTGGACCAGTCTGAAGCCGAAGCAGCAGCAGGCCGTCTTGATCTTGACGGCTGTCTGGAAGCTGGAGATACAGGAGCAGGTGGAGGGCCTGGGAAGGAAGCTAGTTTGGCTTCGGCCTGACTTATGCCGGCTCATCTCCCGTACGTTTACGCTCCCTCGTTTGTGAAGGCGTCTCTAACATGTCCTGCAGGGCCTTCGACCGGCATTATCCAATCCCTTAGCGCCGACTATCTTGACAAGTCGAACAACGAAAGAATCTTAGCCAGGAGCGAGGAGTCACGGCTGGCTATTATTGCCCGCAAGTCGACGACCGAGGCTATTCTGACGAGGCTGGACGAAATCGCGCGATCAATCACGTTGAGGAAGGTATCTGTGCAGCACGTGCCCGTTGACAATCTCGCCGAGCCCGTTCTGGAAGAGCTCGGGCGCATCACCAGAACGATTCTTCAGTACAACAAGGATAGCTCTGTATGTGTAACATCCCGCACCGGTTTCGGCCTTACTTCACTAACCTTCACTTAGGAGCTCTCTATATCATGGCTTGCGGATACAGACCGTCTCGGGAGCAGCACATCGGACGTGGCGGAAACGCTCACTGGTGCTCAAATAGAAGACCGTTCAGACATCGTGCTGCGGCTGCTAGCTGCTGGGCATGAGGCGAATCCGCAGGGCAGCCAGATGCGAGTTATGGGCTCCTCGAAGAACTCAAAGTCTCGCATGGGCCTCCTTGTGGAACATCATCGCGAGAGGAGAACAATGTCTTGGAGAGACAAGCTACGACAGTGGTCTCGCTACGTCTACCCGGTCACCAAAGATGCTTCCAGGGAACAAAAGCCTCTGAATCTTCCTGGCGACGTGTCGCTGGCAAAGGCAAAACCGAAGACGGCGGATGGCAAGTCAACAATCCATACCGCGGCTACCTTTGGACACATCCTACACGCCGGGCACGACGCTCGAGAAGCCAAGATGACAAAGAGCCGGCGCATTCTGTCTCCTGTCGTCCCACATCCAGCAGCTCTCACACCCATCACCGCCGAAAGCGACAACAGCGTTGCTCAGTCGACGACGATAGTTCTCAACTTCTCTCCCGACCCAGCCCAAGCACAGGCATCGGCACTCGCCGCGCCGCAAATCCGCCTGAGTCTTCCTGTCAACCCCAACACTGACCTCTCGGCGTTCGCCTTCCCGCACGACTCGACCCTGGAAGGTGTCATCCCTCTGCAGGTCAACGACATCCTGCTGCCGGATAAAGCCGTCGACGTGCGTCTCACCCAGCAGCAACTCCTCCCTCTGGACGCCAATCAGCAGTCTCTCAAGGAGTTCCTAGCCATGTCCGAGTTCAATCTTCTGGCTGGACGACTCCGGACACCGAGCCAAACGCAGTTCTCCATCCCGAGCGAGTGGCTCTCGGCCAACCCACGTGAGTTCACGCCAGACCAGGCCACCGACGTGCCTTACAAGTTCATGGGCCTGGAAATTCACCAGGTCGTCGACCTGGAGTGGCACGGCCACACGCTGCGCTACAGCAGCATCGAGGCAGGCCAGCACGGCGGCCAGCGACAGGAACTCTCCATCCTCGCCATCTCTGCGGATGACCACGGCTCCCAAGGCCTCACGGACGAGTCGGCCGGCAGCTTCCTGCAGCTCGTGGGAGAGGTAGCCGCGGGGAAGCATTTCTCGTGGGACGAGGGGTACAAGCTCATGCAAGACCGGTCCGTTGAGGAGTTCACCTGGGACATGATGGACGAGTCCTTTGACGGCGAGGAGGTTGCGGCTCAGGACTCTAGCGTTGAGGAGACCTTGCCGCTCGAAGACATTGAAAATGCTTCCTCGGAGCAGCAGCTGGTGGGCGACCCTGTTGCCAGTGAGGAGGCTGGGACGCCGTCCACGACAGCGGAAGAATTGCAGCCACCCGTCGCTGATGCTGGCGATCAAGCCGAGTCTGAGGGTGAAGGTCGGTCGCAGAGCACAGAAGATGGCAGAGACAGTGAGGCGGTACCGAAACCTTGATAGATCACGATGGGAGCATGACGGAGAAGAGGCAGACACAACAAGGTCCGGCTTGGACATCTGTACGATAACTGTACAATACTACAAAGCGTGCATTGCAACTACTTTCCATCTCGCATCAGACGTCCAGCTTGTGCTAAGCAACGAGACAAGTGTGTAGGCGGTAAAGACCTTGTACGAGGCTTAGGCATCACAGTCACTGAAGGCAGGTGGAACAGACAAAAATGCAGGAATCACTTCTAGACTCTAAATTTTGGGTAAAGCACATGATGAGAAGTCCCGACGCAGAAAAATCCCAAATCCCAGCCTCTCATTATGTGCCCCGAGACAAAAGCCGAGTGCTCATCCATAGCAAAATAGATCGTTTCGTCGTAGAAGTGAGTACACAACGCCCCGAACCCGACATTTTGTGGCACAAGCCGATGACGAAGACCGCTTATTTCTTGGCAGCCTTGGCAGCGGACTTGGTGACCTTGGCGGCACCAGCAGCGGCCTTCTCGACGGACTTGATGACACCGACGGCGACGGTCTGGCGCATGTCACGGACGGCGAAACGGCCCAGGGGAGGGTAGTCGGTGAAAGCCTCAACGCACATGGGCTTGGAGGGAACCATCTTGACGATGGCGGAGTCACCAGACTTGATGAACTTGGGGGCAGCCTCAACGGCCTTACCAGTACGGCGGTCGATCTTCTCCTTGATCTCAGCGAACTTGCAGGCAATGTGGGCGGTGTGGCAGTCCAGAACGGGCGCGTAACCGGCACCGACCTGACCGGGGTGGTTCAGGACAATGACCTGGGCGTCGAAAGAAGCGGCACCAGCGGGGGGGTCGTTCTTGGAGTCACCGGCGACGTTGCCACGACGAATCTCCTTGACGGAGACGTTCTTGACGTTGAAGCCGACGTTGTCACCGGGAACACCCTCGGTGAGCTGCTCGTGGTGCATCTCGACGGACTTGACTTCGGTGGTGACGTTGGAAGGAGCGAAGGTGACGACCATACCGGGCTTGATGATACCAGTCTCGATACGGCCGACAGGGACTGTGCCGATACCGCCGATCTTGTACACGTCCTGGAGGGGAAGACGGAGGGGCTTGTCGGTGGGACGCTTGGGGGGCTCGATGGAGTCGATGGCCTCAAGGAGGGTCTTGCCGGTGGACTTGCCAGCCTTGGTCTCCTTCTCCCAGCCCTTGTACCAGGGGCAGTTGGTGGAGGGGGACAGCATGTTGTCGCCGTTGAAGCCGGAGATGGGCACGAAGGCAACGGTCTTGGGGTTGTAGCCGACCTTCTTGATGAAGTTGGAGGTCTCCTTGATGATCTCCTGGTAACGGGCCTCAGACCACTTGGTGGTGTCCATCTTGTTGATGGCGACGATGAGCTGCTTGACACCCAGGGTGTAGGCGAGCAGAGCGTGCTCACGGGTCTGGCCATCCTTGGAGATACCAGCCTCGAACTCACCAGTACCGGCAGCGATAATGAGGATAGCGCAGTCGGCCTGGGAGGTACCAGTGATCATGTTCTTGATGAAATCACGGTGACCGGGAGCGTCTGGTCTTCCAGTTAGTGACTGCGCGGCGAGAGCTGCTTAGAGGCGGCCAAAACTTACCAATGACGGTGACATAGTACTTGGGAGTCTCGAACTTCCACAGGGCAATGTCGATGGTGATACCACGCTCACGCTCGGCCTTGAGCTTGTCAAGAACCCAGGCGTACTTGAAGGAACCCTTGCCGAGCTCGGCGGCTTCCTATAATCCAATCATGTCAGCGATGCGCTTAAATGCGTGTGCGATTGAATTTTGGTGACAGCCAGGGCAGCTGGCGGGCAAGGCTGGGTGGCGGGGTCGAGCCCCACAAAATCCAGCGATAGCCCGCAGAAAAAAATTGATTTCTGTGCAAAGAGGGGTAACCAGGAGCTCGCCAGACAACGAGGCGAGCGTCGCAGGTGGGAAAATGTGAAGAGCAGTGGAGATGGGAAAAATCCGTACCTTCTCGAACTTCTCGATGGTACGCTTGTCGATACCACCGCACTGGTAGATCAAGTGACCGGTCTGTGATTTTGGTCAGAACATGATGCTCATCTCATACCCCGCGCACGAGGCGGGGTGGCGACCAGGGATATCATGGTCGATGGAGGGAGAACTCACGGTGGTCGACTTGCCGGAGTCGACGTGGCTGTCATTGCAGTCAGCACGGCTGCGATCAAGCGGCGAGCGATCGTGTCAAAATTACGCACCCCTAGAAAATCAGTTAGCAGGCAGGTCTCTCGGCATGGTCAGGCATGGGCAGCAACGTACGATAACGACCACGTTGATGTGAGTCTTGTCCTCCTTACTGCGAGGCTAGTCAGTATTGATGATCGATGGATGAGGGCGGATGAAGCCGCTGCGATGGCTCTCGCACGATGCCGACGTACCCCATTTTGACGGTGTTTGGATGAAGATTGAGTCGAGTGGTTTGCTTGACTGAAGTTTCTGTCGACGAAGACGAGCGTTAGTCGATGCTTCCTTTGCTGCGATGCTGAAGGTCCTTGGGCAAGGGATGAGGCAACGTACAAAATCGCAGATCGGATGCTTGAACCGGGTATGCGAGACGAAGAGCAGAAAGAGAAAAATTCGCAAAGCGAAAGTGGGAGGAGCAGATTTAAAAAGGTGGGTGGAGGAGGGGTGGAGTGACCGACTGTGCTGCTGCTCGCGCGGGGCAACCAGAGGGGCAGCCTCTGGCCGACTAGCCCTAACACGCCCGAGGTTTTTTCTGCCTCGCGGCGGGGGTTTTTTCCCAGGCCCTCCGGCGGCTGTGCGTCAGGTCTGGCCCTTGTGGACCAATCAGGCGTGTTTGTTTTGCCTTATGCCCGTGGTCGAGACAGCCTTCACGATGGGTGTTGATACTGGTGCTGGGAGCTGATGGCCGTGCCGCTGTACAATGTCGCAGGGCGCGTCAAACAGCTGCGAGACTCTGTTTTGGGTTGGCTATGGAAAGCGCTTGATACACGCCATTAGAGGCGGGAGCGTATGATAATTCCTACGTCGAATTTCTCCTGTGGCCATCTACGTACGTGCCAAAGTGTAGGCTCTTACTGCGGCTGCTCGCCGATGAGCAACACGAGAGAGTCGTACCACGCCCCAGATAACGGCGCGCGGCACGGGATCAAAACCTGCCGTTGTCGGCGCGCAGGACCGCGACCGCCTATCTAGGATGAGCCGTCCTTTGCGCGCTCCCTCCCTCTCGCAGCGACATTATCGCCATGCTGCCGCCGCCGATGGCCATCATCAGCCTCCCCGGATGACTGTTTTGACGCCCGGAGCTGTGTTGGCTCGGCGCCTGCGCGGAGATACAAGCCAGCTGTTAGCAGGTACCTTGCGGGTGGGGGCTGGCCGTCGCGGCGTGTGCGAGAAAAAAAAAATTCACTGCGACCCAACTTTTCCTGCAGCAGCGATCGCGCCTCGAGTCGCCGGGCCAGGCCAGGCCAGGCCCCGGCCTGTCTGCCCAACGCCATGGATGGAGTACGAGCCCGAAGCACATGCGATTCTAGCCGGTCGCATGCGGTGTGAGTCAGGAGTATTAGCCGTCAGGAGAAGACGCTGGCTCCGCTGCCCGGCGCTTTGTTTACGGGCATACTACGGAGTACGGACACGTATCATCATCATCTGCCGTGAGCGGTTGCTGTCGCAATGCTTGTTATCGACCCCGCGGCCGTCTCCTGCTCGAGCCTTGTCTGCTGGCTGCCCCTCCCCAAACGTCATGCCCCACCACCGTCCCTCGCCACCGCCGCATTCTTCGCCTGGGACCTTCATCGCCCGTCGTCCATGAGATCAGAGCGGATCCAGCAAGGGAGCGTCGCAGGCGCTGCTGTTTTCTTGCTCACCCAGCTGCCTCAAGATTGAGCATCTTCGGCCAGCTTCTGGCAGCTTCGTGCAGGACCCGGCGCGATCGCCGTAGTGGCCACCGAGGAGCTCATTTTACCCCTCCTCATAATATCGCTGGCGCAAATTCTGTTTTGCCGCAGCTCTGTCGCATGGAAGCGGCGGTGTCGTCAGCCACAGTGGGGTTCCCAGGTTCTCTGTCAGATCTCTGCAGGCGCCTCGTCCCGCCAACGTGCCAAGCAAGGCTGGCCTGGCCCCGTAGCAACGACGACGACCTCCCATGGAAGTGGCAATAATAATATGCAGTGCGCTTCGGGGAAGCCGTGAGGCGAGGAATAACGTCTTCGACCTCCGGGCGGCAAATTCAGCCCGCATCGCCGCCGAATCTTCTGTTCCAGAAGAAGTTGCCAATGTAGCTGGGCCAAGTGTGATTGTCCGTGAAGCCCATGCCCAGGCAGAAAATAAGGGGCTCCGTCCAGTACCTATCGAAGCGTCAGCTCGTAGAAGCCGGCTTTCAATGGCCCGCAACATTGCTGTGTGGCTCTGGCAGGTAGTCGACAGCTCGCCAAGCCTCTCATGTATCAATACCTCACCTGATGGTGTGGATAGCCAAGCAGGCCCAGCTCGTAGGAGGGCACTGGAGCATGCATGCAAGCTCCTTCTGCCGCCCGCGATGTAAACAAGTACGAGTACTCGTCAATCAAACCCACTATGAATTTTGGCTCTCTTATATACATTACATTCTTCATTATGCTATCAACCCGCATTTCCAACAGCAGGCTGTCGAGTCCCATTGTTGATACAAGTAGCAATCGTTATGGGATAGCTCTTGGCAAGCCCCTCACTATGACTGGGTTGATGATTGCCAATTCAACCAAGTGAGCGACGGCATATCAATACGAGACATATACTTGAGGGCCTAGGAGCAGTTTGGTCGCATTCAAAAACAACCATGGATGGATGTCAGCGAGAACACGTCTCCCGCGCTTCTCAACTGCAAGAACGAATTCCTGCGCGCCGAAAGCAAAGCTGGCTTATAGACAGAGGGGACTTCGAGTTTGTTCGTTGAACTTGCTGCCGCGTGCAGTCCCCCTGCTGGCCAGACTGGCCGTGATTCACTCAATCACTCGGCAAGGCCCTCAAATACCGTGCCAGGCACTTCCAAGACCAACGCAACAAACGCTGCCAGCTCCCTTGTTTGGTCAAGTGGTAATACGCTGAGCATGTGCTTCAACTGCCCGTATAGAGTAATAGCAACTCGTTGGCCTCCTACATCAGGTCATAGCCAAGGATCTCGGTGCAAATCCGAGTACGGGTGACTTTTTTTTTTGCACTTTCCACCGGCTTGGAGGAAAGTCTCAGTTGTGTTTACCTCGCTTCTTGGAGTTGAAAGCCTTCATCTTGTGCACTGGCTCGTTGCAGTTTGTTGTGTTCTGTTGTCATGACGCGACGTGGATGAGCGGACTTTGGTATTTTGTTTCTATGTGCGCTACTCTCCAACGCAGCTTCAGCCTTGCATATACAAGTCTCCGGTCAGCATCCCCTTTTATTGCTGCTTCCCCTTCTCCGCCCCCCTTGGCGTCTTCAACCCCATCATCGCCGCCGCTACCACCACCGCGATGCCCGTCGCGCCCATAGTGTACGCGACCTCACGCCCTGCCCACCAGTACACGCTGGTGAACAGGATCGGCCCCAGCCCACGTCCCAGCTGGCCCCAGCTCCGCAGCATCCCCAACTTGCCCCCGCGCTCGTCCTCGCTCGCCTCGAAGCTCGTCAGCGCGTTGAGGCCAGTCACGACCGTCGCCGACGTGATGGCCAGGCATGTCGCGGCGGCGTAGAGCCCACCCACGGTCGTGATCCTGGCCAGCAGGAAGAAGGATGCGAGACAGGACACGACTCCGATGCGGACGGACAGTAGCGGCGGCAATCTCCGCGTAACGCCGCCTTGGAGAACGGATGCCACCAGACCGATGAAACCCAGCAGCCTGCCGTTCTTGCCCGAGCTGAAGGCAAACAGCTCGTAGGTCATAAAGGACAGCGAGCTCTCCATGCCAGAGAAGAACAGGAGGAACAGAAAGTTGGTAGCATACAACAAGGCGTGCGAGTTTGTCCGCTGCGGCGGCTTAGTCTCGCTTTGAGGACTCTTGCCTTTCTTGCCCTTGTCATCCTTGCCCGTCAACGAAGGCAGCGTCTCCGGCAAGCAGAAATACAAATACAACGTCTCCGTCACAATGAGCGCCAGGCTAAACCCTGCCGCCGTCGCAAAGGGGTTCGCGGTGAAAATGGATTTGGAGCTGAGCCACGCGCCCAGCCCCGGGCCAAAGGTGAAGGCGACAGAGAAGCAGGCGCCGATGACGGCCATGGTCGGGCCACGGGAGGCGTCGTCGGAGATGTCGCTCGCCATGGCCGTCGTCAGCTGGACATTGCCCTCGGAGAGGCCGCCTACGATGCGGCTGGCGATGAAGGTGCGGAAGTCGACGGCAGCAACCCACAACAGGACGGAGAGGATGTTGCCACACATGGAGGCGAGCAGCGCGCGACGGCGTCCGTACCGGTCGGACAGTCGGCCGATTATGGGAGAAGCAATGGCTTGCAGCAGGCTGTCGGGGAGGGAGCATGTGAGCGTACCGTTGCTAAGGCAGTCAATCGTCAAGAGGGCTCGGTTACGCACGAGAAAAGGGACCCCATGGCTCCGCCAAGCAGAACAATGTCATATCGCGAGTCGATCGGCCGCGAAAAGGCGGCCTTGTATTTGTTGAGGGCGCCGAGGACATGCTGGAGCAGGGTCGGCGGGCCGTCGTCGAGGAGCGACGGAGCTTCGCGATCGCGGTAGAACTCGAGGAGCTTGGGGAACAGCGGGAGGATGAAGGTGAAGGAGATCTATGCGTGGCGCAGGTTAGCAATGCCACGCGCACAGCACTTCCACAAGCTCGGGGCCGACTTGCCAGGTCGAGGAGGAGGGAGACGACAATGACGCGGAGCACCCGCTTCCTTGTCGCGGGGTCGACGACGGCCATGGCGTCGCGCTGCTGCTCTGCCGTCGCGTGTCTCTGCGATCTTTGGAGGAGTACGAGTCGAGAGACGGAAGAGAACAGAACGCAGGCCCGAGCAAGACAAGAGGTTAAAGAGCAAGAACAAGAAACGCTCAGTGCATCTCCGTGAGTTCGAAACGGCCCAGCTGCCAAAGCTTGAAACGTCGCACCAATCAGTCGCCTGCAGGGGGAGGGCAGCTCCGGATTCCAAAGCGGCGCCCGTCAATGGACCCCTCTTGGGGCCTGCCGGCTGGGCAGCGGGGACTGCGGCTGGGCTCGTCCAGGGGCTCGAGGCGGCCCGCTAGGCCCAACGTAGCGTCAGGGACGTCGGGTGCCCGCCCTGGAGTCCGGGCGCTGCGTGATCGTCACCACGTCGGGTGGAAACATTGCCTGGGCGGGTCGACTCCCTTCTCCGTTCTCGTGTTCGAATACTCATGCACGCCCATTTCTAGGGGCCAATGTCTTGGCAGAAGTCAAGGTGCCTGCCCACTGTTTTGTCACACATTCCATCGCTTGCTGTGTGGCATTACGACCACGGGAATCATCAACTCGTGCAGACTGGCTGCTTTGTACGCGAGCGTGATGTGCGTCGGTCACCCAACCCTTGTAACTGCCGAAGTCATGACCACAACAGACGGGAGAGCTCCATCGCCCCTCTTATATTCAAACTTACTATCCATAAGACCCGAACGCAGTTGGGGCTTTACAAATACAAGTACTTCAAGAGAGGTATATTTCACTGTACTGTCAATCCACGTCTTCTTGGCTGTATGGATCCAACGCTGCCTCCACAACGCAACGCTCAAACTGTTCCATGATCGACCAGGCCAGAACCACCACCCGCCTACGTACGAAGCCAAAATAAATATACCGCGCGTGAATCTCCCATGCTCACCTCCATCTTCACAAAGAGCTCTTCGATCATGCCCGCTGCACCCGCTCAACAATGAGCTTCCAGCAGAAATCGAAGTCCCTTGCTACCCTGTAACCTCAAGTCAGCACGTTGTCCTGTCCAGCCAAGAGTACCAGGAAGGGTTCGTCACGAACTTTGTACGCAATTGGGATAAAGTAATCCGACGCCATCTGACAGTCCCGCGGCGTGCTCTTGTAGATCTTCAATACACCAGCGTCGCCTGGCCTACGGTCACCGTCGTCGCTCACGTCGGCAATGCCGCCGCCCCCCCAGCGACGGAATAGGTGCGCGATGAGTATGTGCAGCTCTGCGTTGGCGAGAGCCATGCCCAGGCAGATGCGTGTGCCACCGCCGAATACGTGCAGATACTTGTCGAGCTTGTCGCCGTCCTCGATCCATCGCTCGGGATAAAACTTCAGCGGATCCGGGAAGATGTCCTCGTCCATCACAACCATGTACGGGCTCATGCTGACCACGGTGCCTGGTGGAATCTCCCAAATCTTCCCCGTCTTTCGATCTTCGCAGACCAACGTCTCGGACGGCGCGATGCGAGGGAGCCTACCGCTCGTGCCAATGTTGTGTCGAAGCGCCTCCTTAACAACGGCGCGCAGGTATGGCAGATTTTCCAGCTTGTGCAAGGGCACGACTTCGTCCTGGTTGGGCATGGCGGCGAACAGCTCGTCGCGAAGCTTCCGCAACGCCTCTGGTCGATGCAGCAGGTGGAAGGCCGCCATGGTCAGAGTCCACGCCGAGGTCAGCGTCCCCCCTTGAACCAGAATTTGACCTTCCTGCGCAAGCCGGGACGGCGTCTTCTCCGAGGGCGGCAGCACTTTGGAAGACAGCAGCTCGTGGAAGATGGTTGGATGGCTGACGTCCAGCTGCCATCTGGCCGTATTTTCCGTGGCCTTGATCTCGGAAATATGCGCCAAAATGTCGTTTTTCATCTTCAAGAAACCTCCCCAGCCTGGAACGTACGCCCCGTCAGTATTTCGGCTTCAATAGAAACGTGGCTGGTGCTAACTCACCGGGCACCCAGCGGCCAGAAAAGGACTCGGGCAAACTGTTGACGAGTGTGAGAGCCCAGTTCACGTGCTTGACGAACATGCCCATGTGAGTGCCCATCAACAAGTTATCGGTCACTTCCCGACCAAAGTCTGGCTTCTCGACTAAGACATGTAAGTTCTCTGTGGGATTCGGGCCGCTCGCAAACACCTACTTAGATGATCGCTTCTTGCAAAGGCATATTCATTGATGACGTCTGCAACCTTACTTCAGCATGAACGCATGACACGATGGAGCTTGACGATAGCATACCGTTGGAAAATGCCGAGAACGGGTACATGATATTCAGCGGCTGCCCCTGCTTTGTTGTTGCCCACTTCATGAGCGCATGCAAAAGTGCATTCACGCGCTCCTCCAGAATAGGCTGCAGGTTGCGAACACTCTGGGTTGAGAAAAACGGATTCAAGACACCACGCCGCACTTTATGGAGGTGGTGGTCGATGGTTGCGAGAGCGCTATCTTGGGCATATAGTTAGGCAAGAGTCAAGTGCGCCGGACAGAGTGGGTTTTCTTCCACATACGGGGAGCTCCAAACTGAAGCGCGTCGGTCAGCCAATTTTCCAACACCAGCAGCATCAAGAGAATGCCATACTTGTTTAGCATAGAATTCCCATTTGTCTCGCGGGCGGTTGGGCCCTCCGAACAACTCGGCATGGAATTCGGGATCCAACACATGAACCTCCCAGGGGTTGATGCGGACGACGCCGCCATACTTCTTGTGCATCTCCATGATACGAAATGTATACTGTCCTCCCAGCACGACGTCGTAGTAAAACTCATAGTATTGGGTCAGGGCTGCGAGCCGGGGGCCTGGTATGTGGGCTATCGGACTTAGCCAGAGCCTCTGGATACCCAAGGCGACCGCGTAGACAAGCCAGAGAGAGAAGGCGAAACATGCTAGTTGTCCCCAGGTTAGGGCGGTTAAAGAATCGTAGATAATCATGTCGATCGACTGTCAAGATGGAGGAGGTGAAGGCCTGATGAACGGTACAGTGAGAGCAGGTTGGGGTGAAGCCTTATATTTCCATCAACTGGAAATGAAATTAGATGGGCGGCAGTATCCGAGTTCTGGAGAGCTCCACAAATGAGGACCTCGACCGAAGTGCCATTCATGCCTCCAGAAGACCCCCTGCGCGGCAGTTTTAGCAGAAGGCCCGCAATTAACTCGGATGGCTGACGGCAACAATGACATGTAACGGCCCTACGCAGCTCCAGCGGAGGCTAAAAGCCTCCTCACCTGCGGACGTCGCGTCACTTCTCGACACAAGCGAAAGAGGCGTTGGCAAGGGCGTGGACAAGCCTGCTTATCCCTCCACGCTGAGGGCAGGCGGCGATGCTGGTCGTTGGGCGACGATGTCCGGAAAATACAACGCCACAGCTCATCCATTGTGATAGCTGGGTGGCGGATCGTGCAGCAGGCGTCTCTTTGTATCTTGAAGAGCACCTGATTGGATGTCACTCATCCATGGTCAAGCCGGGACTCGCGTCAAAGCACCTGTCCACCTCACCTCAGGAAGGGACCTGTCTGACTGGGAAGTCACGTCAGTGATAGCCCCCAGGAGACATGCTGGCCACTCGACATGGCACGGTAAAGGTCGGTTGTGCAACCATTCCAGCAAGGCATGATTGCAAGCTTAGCTTGTCACGGTGCAGCCGGTGAGTCCTGAGAAGGCAGTTCAGACCCATTTGCGCAAGGTCCAGTCTTTGATGGTTACCTGTTCAAGCCACAACGAGAGGCAGGACACCCTCCGAAGGATGGTCAAGGCCAGGGTGCCTTGTGTGTCGTCTGATATGGATCCTTACGGAGGTGTCCCGTTTGTGGCGACTAGCGAAGCGTGGCATAGCCTCGGCGTTTACGCTATTTGCTTGAATAGTTTAACGGCGTCTCAGCTTGCAAGCCAACTACTGGCACAAGCAATGCGAGCCTGTTGCTGGCTTCGTTGCTGTGTGCGAGTATCTGAAGAGGAAGGACAGAAAGAGGGACGGGACGCCAGATTCAGTCAGATGTCATGACAATCATGCTGTCCTACTTGCAGACTTTGAATTGCCTGGCTCTTCGCCCAAGACTATCCGGCCCATGTGCACCGGGAACGCCCCTGACGTGACGCCTGTCGGACCCCGGCACACATACGCTAGACAAGGGGAAGAGGATCGCCACGCATGACGGAAGTCAGTTCCCCGCACGTTGACCCGTGGGGGCCGGTGCGTCTCTCCTCGCATGCCATGCGCCGTTGAAGACTCGTAGAAGGCCCTTCGCAGTTCGGTGCAGTTATCTGCATCAGGTCCGCAAGATGCCGCATGTCAACGTCGACTCTGCAAGTGCCTGCTGGGTGAAGGCCGAATGAGTACCTTGCGCGCAGCCAACGGCGCCCGCAGTCCATTTTCTGGGGAAATGGCCAGGGGGGTGGTCCTTGGGTGCGCCATTGGGCATCACATGGCTGCAACGATAGTCAGAGAAGCCACTTTCAAGCCCTGAATGGGCCGGGCCTAGACGACGCCGCGCCTAGACGACGCCGCGCCTTACGATGATCATTCTCGACAAAACGTAGGTGAGTTGACATATCAACTGCAGCGATACATCGTCCTTGTCACGCGTGTGCGAGGTCACTGTGGTCCCCCCTGGCGGTGTCGCTGGTGGAGGAAGCGCGTCGGAGGCGAGGCGGGATCCAGGACACCAAGCTCATCCCGTATCCGTCTGCAGATCGGCAGTGTGATGGAGTTGGTGCTGCTACTCCTGTCTGCACATCGTTCTCGTCGTCGGATACGAGCCCCATCGACAGGCGGTTCGGCGGCGTCGGTGAAGATTCGAGTCGGACGATGTCACGGCGGGAACAGGGGAAGCGACCATTTAGGTCGGCCCCCGCCCCCACCATCATCGGGAGATGCAAAGGTTCAGCTTCTGGAGAAGCGTCCAATCAACACAACAAGACTGCCGCTCAGGGCTTGTCAAGGATGTGGGCGAAAGGGTTGAAACTACCCGTCGGACGTGCGGCTGGTCCTCGCCAGCACTGCCGTATTGTTGGCTGCTGCTGCCCGCACTTCTCTGCGCTTTCCCCCGCTTGTTCGTCGGGACTCGGCGTCTCGTTTTCCCACTCCATTGTTCTTTGATTGAGCAGCAGGAGCTTCTCCTCGCGCCGGCACCGGACCGTCATGTCCTTCCCGAGAGCTTCTGCCTGTTAGCATGACACGATCCAACCGCAACAACCTCAGCGAAACACGCAGATATAAGTGTTCCGTTTAGCAGGCTGGGCACCTGGAACCACTTGGTCGGCGGCGAAGCGACGGTAGTGGGGAGTTCCTTGGCATCGCGTCAAGCCGCCGTGTTCACCGTATGGCCATCGACGACGACGACGTTGCAGGTTAGCGGCCCACCCGGGGCCTTTGTCGTGTTGCGCCGGACGGTTTTACCACTGACATGCCCAAATCTTCCCAACCGCTCTTGTGGCTTCGGGATCTCCACTGTTTGCGGCGCCGCTCGCTACCTACCAATGCACGTCCCACTCGGCCGTCCCCGAAAACCCACTCGGGCTGCCGGCTGCAGCCGCTGTCAGGTGGCACTCCGCAAAGCTCGGATCAGTCTGCCGGCGGACGGCACCTGCGACGGGGCCAGCGGCTCATCAATTCCATGTTGACGGGCCCGGAAGGCAATACGGCGATGTCGTTGCGGCTGATGACCTGCGGCTCAGCCAGACGCTGGCGTCGTGGCCCCAAGGTTGGCTGCGCTCCCGTCACATCTTCCCACACGGCAGGCGAAAGAATGTAAAAGCAAGTGTTAATTGACGTTGCCGTCGTTCCATTCTAGTGCCGAGCCTGTCGATTACCTGCGTGCAACGAGGCCGTTCTTTGGATGCATGATCGAGTCTAAGGCGGTGGCTCTCCAGCCGAGGAGGTGTCCGTTTTTTCTTCCAATTTTTCGCCCGTTCCCAAGTCTATTTTTCCCCAACCGTTCCCAAAAGCAAAAGAGGATCGCAAACTCCCGTTCCAAACACACCAAGCCCAGAAATATTAGAAGGCGGTCGGTGAAAAGCATCGCCCGAGGCGTGGTTCAATGGCTGTGCAAAGTGGTCAGCGCCAAGAAGACCCTACCCTGAGCGAGCGGCGGCATACCAAGACATTACGAATTGCTCAAACCCATGATTCGAGCTCGTCTCAGCACCATCTGGAAGGCCTGGGAGGCTTGGGCGCGTTCGGCTTCACTATGCCGGTTGTGTCGTAGGGCCCTCGGGGCATGGTGGCGGCTTCTGGTCCCGTCGGTAGGCAGGCTTCCGATGGCGTTAGGATGTCGAGCGCGGTAGAGGTGCCCAACGCCTGCGATCGGACCTGGGCGTGGCAATGGTGGCGAAGCAAGGCGGAAAGAAGAGATGGTAGAGAGAGTAAGCAGACGTCTGGCGCTTGGGACGAAGCAGAGTGCAGGACGAGCGTGAATATCAACGGTATGGTCTGGGTGATGCGAGAGCTTGAAGGGAAGGAAACGGAGGCGTGTCTGAGATTTTAAGCCCCGGTCAGCCTACGGTGGTTAAATTTTGTCCACGCCGTGTCTGCTAGCGAGGGGGCGCACAAGCTCGCGTAGCAGTCCTTTTGCTGGGCTCGTTAGTCCGTACCCGATTAATGTATTCCGATGTTGCGGTCAACCCTGGCTCGTCAGCGATACCCCCTGATGGGGCCCTGGATACCCTTGCCCCCCTGCACGTTGCGATGTTCTTCGCCCGGTGCGCCGAGCAGCCCACGAGTACGAGCAGGTCAGGTCTGTCGACGAGGGCGAGCCAATGACACGGCGCCGCGGAACGCAAGCAGAGTCTGCCTGACGGGAGAAGCTGCAGAGTTGCGTGATCGGTACGGCTGTAACCCGTGGCGCCGAGACGGGCACGTGCGGGCCTTGACCGCGGTGTGCGAGCAAGGCTAGCCGCAGCAGCGGCATCTCATGCAAACGAGGCAAGCTGGGCCTGAATATCGACGGCGGCGTTTGCGCTTGCGAGCGCGATTGGGGCGTGCGCCACGACAGACAAGCGATGCGGGAGCCACCATAGATGGGCCCACGGACATCTGGGTCTGGCTCGGCGACGAAGCGTCACCGGGCATCACTGAATCACTGTCCACGGCACGCCCAGGTCTGTCGTGGAACCGGCGGCGACCTTCTAGAAATGCGAGGTGAATCGCGGGCTGTCTGGGGCGTCTGAGGCGCCACCGAGAGTAACGGGCGACAGGCCACGGCGATGCTCGCAGGCCCGGCCGGTGGAGACGACGATGACGAGCACTGGCAAGGGCAACAGGCCAACAAGTTCCCCTAGCGGTGACGATCTCTGGGGGGCGTAACACACCATCTTATCCCCAAGGGGCTCCAAGCATGGAATCTTCGGGGTAAGAAAGGCGGGTGGATGGCATGACGGCCTCGCCCCTTTGGCGCGTGCCCTTCCAGGTCGCCGCCGAGGCAGAGCAATGACGTCTGTCCCGAGAGCCGAAGAGCCTCACCCCCTGACCCTCAGGCCGCGCAGAAGTGGGCTCGCGCGTCTGGGTACCTGACCTAGCTTCCCAGGCCCAGCAGCGCCTCTAACTGCAACGAGCAAATACCTACGAGTGACTCGTCGCGCTGCGCCCACCAACACTGTTCCACGTCTTCCAGGCTATTCTCCCTGCCCTTGTTTGATGGGCTGCGCCGAGCCGGTTTCATTTCTCGGGCCCGGCCTAGCGCAGGCTTCCACGCTCCGTGCCAGGCATGGCGACTCGAGGCCCAAGGGTCTGGGATGCTGCGGAACGTCGACGGGGAAGCCTTCCGACGCGGCGAGCGCAGACGTGACGGGGTGACAGGCAGAGCCGAGCAAGGGTCCTGCGGCCGTGGTTTGCTCGCTGGCTGATTGATGTTCGCGGTCGCGCCGGCGAGTCAATCCACCACACAGCAAACGGCCGTCTTCCCTCGCAGCGGTGACGGCGATGCCAGCGCCGGGTGTGGCGGCCGTTGGATGAGCGCCCGCCTGTGCGACTCTGCGACCCCGTCAATGTCTCAATCCTTGATTGCTTTGGGCGCTCGGGAGGCGCGGCGATGTGCAAGGTACGAAGTACCTCGCCTTACCTTACCTTGGCTACACCGACGCGCGGCCGTGGTGAAGCTTGCCGGTCGGATGGGAAACACCGCCATCCCTTGCAACAGAGTCCCACCAGGCGGACATCAAACTTTTTCCAAGTCTACTCCGAACCGGGGACTCGGGACGAGCACGGCCAGGGATGGTCCTTTGCGACTGGTCAACCAGGCCCAGTCAGGCCAGGGTGCCTTCGTCTGCAGGAGAGGACGTGCGCCGAGGCCGCTGCTGAAGCCCGTCCGTCCATTGGGCGTTGCCAAAGTCACCGGTAGACGGCATGATGTTTTCTCTTTCCTTCGATGCGTGCACGACTCAGAGTTCGACGCTGAGAGGCAGAATCTCCCTGCCATCGCTCGACCGGACCTCCTCGGAAGCAGGCGCCCGGTCCCCCCGTCGCACCGGGATCTTTGCTCGTTTCTCGGCGCCGCAGCTTCGGTAGCTGATCCCTGCCGAGACGCACAGTTGCGGGTACGCCGTACGCGGACGCCATTGCTGAGGTCGGCAGTGAGGTCTTGTACGGTACTCGATCCGGTCGCAAACAAGGACGAGCTCAGCAAACTTTGACGACGGGCATGGTCTCGCACTTACGAGTGCCCCTTAGCTCGCTACAGAGAGACCTATGGCTCTGATCCTTTGATCCTACCGGCCGGCGGCCAACACGAATTACGGCCTACGGACATCCCTGCCAACACCGCTCACCAATGGCCCTCGACTGTCAGCGTGCCGCTCTTCGTCACCATAAACTCGTCCACCGCCACGTCTTTGCCGCTTTCCTTGCCACAGCCACTTTCCTTGATGCCGCCAAACGGAGCCTCTGAGGACGAGCTGTTGCCTGTGTTCTGGTATTCGCCGTGAGGTTAGTGACCTGTGTCGCGCCACCCGCTGCCGAACAAGCTTTAAGCTCCGTCCGGCAGAAGGGAGAACAAAAAGAAACGCTGGGCCAGCAACCGGGGCGCGAAAAAGAAAATGCAGTGAGAGGAAAGAGAGGAGAGGGAGGAGAGACGCACCAGCCCAATCATGCCAGCTTCGAGCTTCTCAAACATCCTCCACAGACGGTCCACGTCCTTGGTGAAAACGTAGCTGGCGAGGCCCATGCTGGTGTTATTCGCCCGCGCGACGACTTCGTCCTCGGTGTCGAAGACGGAGACCCCCAGAAGCGGCGCGAAAATCTCGTCGCGGCTCATGAGCATGTCGTCGGTGACGCTCGTCACGATTGACGGCTCCATGAAGTAGCCGCCATTGCTTCCTGCGCCAGCGGAGCCGTCCGTCCGCTTCCCCGTGCCCAGCACCATCTTGGCCCCCTTTGCGAGCGCGTCCTGCGCCATCTCCTCGGCCTTGTCGAGCCCCCGCGGCGTCGTGACGGGCCCCATCGTGGTTCCTTCTGACATGCCGTGGCCGACCTTGAGCCTCTTCGTCTGCGCGATGAGCTCATCGACGAACCTGTCGTGCAAGCCGCGCTGGACGTACAGCCGATTGGACGATATGCAAGCTTGGCCCGCGTGCCGCCACTTGAGGGCCATGAGCTGGCTCATTGCTTGGTCGAGGTTGGCGTCATCGAAGACGACAAAGGGACAGTTCCCTCCGAGCTCCAGCGTTGACTTTTTCAAGTTCCTGGCGCAAAGACCCGAGATGATCTTGCCCACGCGAGTGCTGCCGGTGAACGTCACCTTCTTCACCTGCGGGTGCAGGCACAGCGCCTCCGCCACCTTCGGCGTGTTGTCGAGGCTCGTCGTCAGCACGTTGAGCGCCCCCGGCGGGAATCCCGCCCGCAGCGCGAGCCGCGCCAGCGCCAGCACCGTGATCGGCGTCTCTGGCGAAGGCTTGACAATCATGGTGCACCCGGCGGCCAGAGCAGCGCTGATTTTCCTGAGGGACAGCGCGACGGGAAAGTTCCACGGCACCAGCGCAGCCGCGACGCCGATGGGCTGCTTGATGGTGATGGCGCGCCGGCCCGGGATGGCCGACACGATCGAGTTCCCGTGCGCCCGCTCCGCCTCGCCGACGAACCACCAGGTAAAGGTGAGGGCGTAGTCGATCTCGCCGTTGGCCTCGGCGAGCGGCTTGCCCGTCTCGTAGACGAGGATCTTGGCCAGGTCGTCCTTGGCGGCGGCGATCTCGTGGTGCCACCGCGAGAGGCACTGCGAGCGCTGTCTCGGCGTCCATCTGGAGTAGGACAGGAAAGCCTCGTGGCTCGACCTGACGGCGGCGTCGACGTCCTCGTCGCCACTGTCCGGGCAGGATGCCCAGACACGGCCGGTGCCGGGATCGACCACGTCGAACCGTTTGCCTGATTTGGCGGCGACGGGCTCGCCGTCGACCAGGCAGTCAAACTGGCAAAGGGCCGCATCGGCGAGCTTGAAAGGCAGATTGGCCATTTTGGATGATGCGCTGGTTTGGATTCTGACAGAATCAATTGCGTGAAGTTAGCTACATTGATGGATCGCAGTACCCCAGCGCCACCCCCGACCCGATGCAGAGCTTATTGACTTTGGGGTTCTCCCTCCCGAGCGGGGTCCCGTCCGCCGTGCATACACGATCAGCGAACCGACAAATCGTGTCCACGTTTGTCACATGTCTCGTCGCTCAGTAAATGTGCTATCCTTGGAGCCTTGTAAGGCAGGTGGGAGATACACAGTACTATCAGTGGGAGTGCAGAGTGACATGAGGCGTGAGCTCTTAACTCAGCTACGAGGCAATCGTACCTTAATAGGCTGGTATTAATTACGGATGGGACAAGCAACAGGTCGGTTATCTCGGAGAAGAATTATACATGGCGCGGAGAAGGCGAGTTCCCATTCGGCTAACACACGCCGGTAAATGAGTTCGCCGCCGCCGCGTCTTGTTCCACGAGGCGTGGAAGGAGAGCTGAGGACATCGAGCCGCGACGGAGTCCACTGCAGAATGACTTCTGGAAGCTTACCCGTTTGCCGCCCAGCGAATATCACGGTAAGTGCCGAGTGACGCAGCAGGAGATTCAGCGGGCGAGACTCCCTATCGGAGCGTAATGCCCCATCTACACCATCATGGACATCAAGGATTTCCATATGGGGACTTGCGACAGACCTTGACATGCCGTCTGGGTCTCCCGTGAAGCCTTTGCCGTGGATGTGTGGCGTGGAGCAAGGTTGGCTTCGTTGCCGCCGCGTTCTTAGCCTCGACTTGGTTTTGGCGCCGGCTTGAGTCAAATGATTGATTTTCTCTATATATTGTGCACAATGGTGTCCCTTCAAGCCCCGCCAGAAGTTCTCCCTTCCCTCGACTCGACTGTCAACAATTGATCTCGACGGACCTTGCCCGTCAGGCGAGGATGAACTGCGCCTCTGATTCCTACCGTGAATCTCTCCCCGGCATCTGTCCACTAATCGACTTTGCCAATCGAGGCCATGCCATCGAGGCTCAGCTAGGAATGCCGCCCTGCATCAGCTATTTCAGCGAGCCAGACTTGCCCGCAAATCAGGTTTGTGAAGCATTGTTTCTGCTTGCCGTTCTCATCCTGTGCGGTGTTGTTTTGCCTATATCGGAGGTTCTGAACCCAGCCTTGAGGCACGGGTGCTTCCCCCGGTACCTGTGCTGGCTAGGGAGTTGGTTATTCATATCTTGGGTTGAGCTTGTCGTCGTAAGTGTGAAGCCTCCCATCCTCGGGCCTATTGTTTGGAAATTCCTCGGGAGAGTTTTATCTAAATTGACTTCTAGATGCGCGCTATTAGGCGCTGGAGTTTAGACCCTGATATGCAGAGTTGAGATTGGTGCTGCAGCATTGCTTGGTCTCTCGTCGGTGGCTGGAGACAGGAACATCACGATAGAGATTTGGGCGCCAGATGGCTCGACAGCATCTGTCCCGTTGGTTCTTTGAGGGACGGTGCCAGGTAGATTCTGTTGTGTCATGCACTAGAGAGACTTGCCGAACTGCAAAATGTCATGATGATAAACCCGTGCAGTTTATACCATCTTTGGCCACGAGCTAAGAAGCAATTGTCCTTCTGGCAGCAGTCTCCGTTTGTCATACGCATCGCCCACCGTCCACCTCGAGATTGACTCCAGTTATGAATTTGGCTTCGTCGCTGGCGAGATAGCAACAAGCATTGGCGACGTCTTCTGGCGTCGATGGCCTGCCAAGCGGCACCGTCGAGACGAACGCTGCTCGGTTCTCGGGAGTATCGGGCTTGCCCAGGAACAGGTGCGTCCTACCATTGTTAGTGAGCAATCGCTGAGTACTACGCGAATGCTTCCGACTCTCCGAATACTTACATCCCCGTGCTGCCAACGACCGGAGACACGGCATTGTAGCGAATCTGCTTCGGCCCAAATTCCACGGCCAGAGATTTCGTCGCCGTGATGACGGCGCCTTTGGAGGCGTTGTACCAGGTCAACCGCGGGCGCGGTCGGATCCCCGCCGTCGACGCCACTTGAATGAAACACCCGGGGCGATTCTCCTTTATGAAGTACTGCAAGAGAACCGTCGTCGACAAGTATATGGATTTGACGTTGACGTTCATGACGAGATCGAACTCGTCTTCCGTAACGTCTTCCGTCGGCTTGTTATGGTATGTCGCACCGGCGTTGTTGACCACAATGTCCAGTTGTCCATACGTGCTCAGCGTTTCGCTCAGGAGCCGCTCCCAGTCGGCCGTCTTGGTAACATTTGCCTTGACGAACTTGGCACCCAGCTCATTAGCAGCTGCAATGCCAGCTTCTTCCGACAGATCCGCGATGACGACTTTGGATCCTTCTTGCACAAATTTTGTTGCAATGCCCTTGCCGAAGCCGGAGGCAGCACCAGTGACAATGGCGACCTTGCCCTCAAGACGCCTTTGAGACATGATTACGACTTGGATGTTTCTTGACACTGGACCCAATACTTTAAAGAAGCACAGCAATGAAGAGCAGAATACTGAAATCCACGGCACAATTTAATTTCTAGGCGGCGCGATGTTGCGAAATTCGGCAACGCTTTCATTTGAGGAGTAAGGTAATCCGTCATCGTTGCGTGCGGAGAACCGCGGGGTGGGTGGTCACCAGTGCCATGACAGGATCTTGAGCCGTGCGATCAAGGATCCCGAGTGGCGCTCGGCGGGGAAGCCGTTCCCGACCCCGCCCACCAGTATAAGTGAGTTGCCTATACAATTGCCGTACTGGTACTGAAGCTGTTCGCATACCAATAAGCAACCGCTTAGCGTGCAAACCAAGGGAAGGGGGGGGCAAGCGAAGACTCGCGATTTTGGAGATGCGGTCTCTATTGTTGTGAGAAGCCTGCTGTAAGGCCGAGGTGAATCTGATGACTCTCGTTGAAAAACCATGCAGTGTTTTATCTTTGCGTAGGATCTTAAGAACTGAATACCACTTTGCGATGTCTTCCCTGCCCTAGCACTGCTCTTCTCCCGCTAGTATTTGAGAGAATTTTGACTGTATATGTATTTTCAAGTGAGAATATGTCGATGCCGCCAAGCGGAAGCTCTTGTTGACCACATATTGAGTCAGTCATGTTCACATGGCAATCACTAGGCAGCTAGAAAGGGCATGAATGCCTGGCAAGCTCGGCTGCTGCTTTTCCTCAGTAACAAGAGCAGTTATTGGATGAAATATATGCGCATGATTTTGGGACAATCAAAGTAATCTATGATTGCCACTTCTTTTGTGAGATCCAGAGGGATTTGGTTTGATGTACATGTAAGTGGCATGTGACTTCCTACCCTACAGTACTTACACGCAGACCTGGCCTATACCGCTATGCACGGGATATCGAGCGGGGCCGATATTGTCGTGTCCTCCGTACGGAGGAATCCTCTTTGCGTTATGGCTCATGGAGTACGGAGCAGTGGTGCATCTTTCATAACAACCCTCTCACTCAACGCAAGGGTCCGCTTCTCCACGCACCCATGCGATCAGGATGGTGTTTCCCTCAGCTCAAAACGCCGCATAAAAATGTCACGCCATCAAAAATAGTATCTTTGGTTTCATGACAGAACTTGTAACTGACCAAGCCGGTCCGGCTTTGACTCCGAACGGGCTCATGTCATCACACTCCATATCCCACCGCCTGATGCTCTGATGTAACGGCTGACGCGCCGAGTCTTTGCCAAGGCGGGAGGAGCACACGTGGGCTATGTCTTCAAACTTATCCGCCCTGCCCGTATCAAGAGAAAGACAATGATCTTGGAATACGAAGGGCGGCATGGCGGCTCGGCCGCAGAAGGCCCCAAAAGCAAGGCAGCGTTAGAAGTGTGAGTGGAGGATGTCGCGGGACGCATGAAGGGCACAAATCCACACTCGCCACAGACAGTAGCGGTGCGGCCCAACTTAGTAAGACGTACAGTGTGCGCGCAGTTCAGCAATGGAAAACTCCACGTCATTTGGCAGTGGTAGCAGTGCGCACAATTTCGTGCACTGTGCCGGCAAGTTATGTACCCGCAGAGACCGAGATTCACTTCTGCAGGGCACACAGATCCCGTCTGTTTTGCTTTGCTCCGTCCCGCAAGAGAACTGGGCCACAACATCCAGAGAAGCGCCGCAGTCACTGAATCACGACGATGCACTTTCAGCCGATAGAGCCCTCTGAAGAGGACGCCTATCTCTCGCAGGCTGGCGGCGGCGGCGCTGTGCGTCTCGAGGCGGAACCTATGGCGGCCGTTGATCCCTTCGACGATGTGTTCGGCATGGCGCCGGCATCGTCAACCGATCAGCGAGATGCGCAGAATGCGGCTCACCCGTCGGACGTGCAGCGGTTGCAGACGGAGCACACGACGGCAGGGTACCGAGAGGGTATCTCGGCGGCCAAGGACTCCAGCATGCAGTCGGGTTTCGACGAAGGCTTCAGCTTAGGCGCGACCATCGGCCTGAAGGCCGGCCAGCTCCTAGGGACGCTGGAAGGCATCTGTGATGCTGTCAAGGGCCAGGCCGGTGAGGCCGCCCTCACGGCGGAGAAGCTGCTAGCGGAAGCACGCGAGGAGCTCAGCACAAGCCGCATATTCAGCCCCGATTACTGGGCCCCAGACGGTAACTGGACCTTCGAGGTCGAGGCCGCAGAGGGGGAAGACGTTGTTTTCTCCGACGTGGCCGGAGCCCATCCTCTGATCCACAAGTGGAACGGCATTGTCGACTCGCATGTCAACCTGTGGAAGATCAACAGGTCTCTCTTGGATGACGAAGATGGCCCGCGGCTGGACGCCGTGGCTGACGAGCCTCTTGTCTCTTCCGCCATGCCGGCCACGAAGAAGCCGTTGGACTGGTGAAGCATTGCGACGGCTGATGGACGCGACCCGACCATCAACGTGCGTCGGCAGACGAGCCATCTCTGTACCGAAGGCCAGCCGCCCACCGGGTAATAGGAGCACCGCCTGCGGCACAAGGACCCGCCAGCTTCCCGTCGCCAAAAGCAAGTTTGAGGAGGCAGTCCGGGGCCTGCTGTCCACTGAGCGGCAAGACTCCGGATCAAATCCTCCCGCCGTATGCATGGCACTACGAGGCGCACGGAAAGGGTTCATGAAATGGCAGCAAATCGATGGGAGACTGCTGGAAAAATGAACACAGGCCAGGGTGACAACTTTGCGTCGCCCGGCCTATCAAACCACGGTCAACGACAGGCAGTGCAACATGCAAGTGGCGGTCCATACAACGCCCCTCGGTGGAGTTGCTGCAACCGGCCGCTGTTCTTCCTTGGAACAGCCAGTTGGCCACGGTCGCAATAGGTACGAACCATCGAGGGAACCGCTCAACGGCTGTGACGCGTTGGCCAACGCTCGTTGATCTCATCAAGAAGCGCCGTTGACGAGGGCCCTGCCTAGACTTCCAGGCGGCTGGCTCGGCGGCGCTACGGCTGTGATTTATTCGCGCCGATAGGCGAGTGCTTGTTTCTTTTTTTGTGGTGGGGATGGTTGCCATTTGAGGATGCCATCAAGCCACGGCTCCATTTACCCTGCAGGGTGATCAGTCGACCTGCTGTCTCAGGCGGAAATTGGCGTATGCCCTCTACGGTCGCTTGCCGCCTACTCCGTATGGAGGAGCTGAGTTCCGCCCAAAGCACCCAGACAGGAAATAATGATGACAAGACCTTTTTGCATGGGAACCTGGGGCACATGCCCCCCGCGGCCGCTACTCCCCTTGGGCATAGGGCATGTGTTGGTAACCGTCATGAACGAACAACAGCGAGAAGCCGTGCATACTCCTGGGTTGGAGAGCGTCAAGAGTCTACTTGCATGCGAAGACCGCGACCAAACTGTGTTGGTGGAGAACGGCATCGACAGCTGCACATCCCACATCACCGTTGTGGCCGGCCGCAGTATAGTCATAAGCCGCCCGCTTCGCCGCGGCCGCCACATCGCCCCGCCTGAGATGACCACAGGTCAAGCAAGCGGACGGGCCACGCACATGAACGATGGTTCACAGACGATTTCATCTCAACTCAGCGATGGTGCTAGCGCAGATCCCCCCTCCGATTCTACTCGTTCCTGGTGCGCGCACGGCCGGCACACACTCTCGCATTGGACCACCCCTGAGCTAGCTGCAGGAGGATCAGACATGTTCCTGAATGTGGATGGGAGAGAGCCCGAGATTTGGCTGTGCCGCGGCCGCGACAACAGCCTACTGAGAAACAAGAAGTCGCGGGCAATCTCTTGGATAATAGCATGGTGGCCAACCGACACGAGCCTTCTCAGAGTCAGGGGGCGGGGACGTCAACCGCATGCAACCTCCTGCAGCCAGGCAGACCGGCAGTCTTTGATGTTTCTGCTTCTCATTTCCTCATGAATCACCCCTGTGGCTTGGCCAAGGGAAACAGTCAGCAGCTCGCAATGAACTGCGTGAGACTGATGTTGCTCGGGACGGGCCTTGTCGTGGATATTTAAGACCATTGTACTCCCTGACCAACGCAAGTGGCCTCTCCTACCAGCACAGGCAGACTCTTGGACACATTTGAGACCCCTCATCGGCTCACTTGCACGTTCGTTCCCCGGGCCTTTCCATCACCCGTCCACTCTTTTCACTACTTTCGCAAGTCCAACCGTCAGAATGAGGTCTGTCATCTTCGCCGTCGCTTCGGTGGCCGCCGTGGCTTCGGCCCACGAGGCCCGCTCGCCGCTCCAGCTCGGCGCCAACGGACTCGTCAATGTCAACCTCTGCCTGGGCCTCGACGTCAAGCTGCCCCTGGGCATCAACATCGGCACGGATGACTGCCCAAGGGCGGGTCCTCCCAGCGGCCGCGTCAACATCTGGCACCCTCCTCACCACGTCAACATGGATGGCTGCGACAGCAACGGTGAGGACAACTGGCACTACGTCCACCCTTGCCCCAGCGGTCCCGGCGGCAATGGTGGCAATGGTGGCAATGGTGGCTCTGGCGGCTCTGGCGGCTCTGGTGGCTCTGGCGGTTCTGGCAACCCCGTTGCCCCGAGCGCCCCTCCGCACGTCTGGACCACGAGCACCATCACCCAGACGCGCACGAGCACCATCATCAACTGCCCCCCGGAGGTCCCCAACTGCCCCGGCCGGACCACTACCGTCATCGTCTCAGCCACCACCACCATCTGCCCGGTGCCCGTCACCAGCACGACCCTGGCTACCATTTCGACCGTTACTTCGGCGGCGCCTCCTCCTCCTCCCCCCTCTCAGCCCCCGGCTGTGACCACGCCGGCCCCGCCGCCGAGCGCCCCGGCTCCCCCGCCCAGCCAGAGCACCCCTTGCCCGAGCGGCAACACTGTTCCTGCTGCTCCTCCCGTCAACTCGTACCCGCCCCCGCCCCCGCC
>JALHBU010000137.1:0-56069 GCA_024340005.1 Tolypocladium tropicale | reverse complement strand
CGCTTCTCTCAGCCTCACGAGGGGCACCCTTTGCAGGATTGACATGCCTACCTGCACGGAAATGCAGCTGCCTAGCCTCGGTCGCCAACGCCGAGACGGTTCCATTGGTAGGAGCTGAGAGTAATACGGGCGCACTTTCTTCCCCAAACCGTCACCGATGAGTAAAAGTGAGCAAGGCCGCTTGGCCAAAGATGAGTGAAGATGAAGTGAATAGCCCTCACTGATCGTGAGACTCGAGCTGATTGCAGCGGCTACCTAGCCTATCAGATAGTTTATATAAGTGAAATTTCCTTTAAATAAACGTTAACACCCGAGACCCGTTGCGTATATTCTCTGCGAGATATGCAAGCAGCTTCTAAGACGCGGGCGTGTTCTCCTCCACCGAACTGCTTCAACGCCTGGCTAATGTAGGCTGCCAGACATGCAGCAGACTATCGATTTATCAATGTGACGGCTCTTTTGTTCCGTGTCGTAGCGTGTAGCTTATAATCCTTCCCAATGTGCGGCCCAGTAGTGCCTCGCTACAACACGGCCTGCATGGTATGGTTGTTTTGTCTTGTACTGGCCCGGCTCTTGAGCAGCCTGACAATTCCAGAAGATCAATCGACTTACAAGACCGGAGGCTTAATGTGCCATCTATAAGTATCCGACTCCCTCTCACGAGTTCCAGACGTCTATTACTATTTTCAGCACCAGCACTCAGCGGAACAGCCTTCTCCATTCCTCAACTACCAATATCGAACGACCTCTTCTATATAATAGTATAATTACCTCTTGGCAGTAGTATTAAGCATCCTCTTCAAACACTCAAAATGAAATTCCTCGTCACCCTCCTGTTGTTTGCCGTGGCCCTCGTCTCGGCCGCAGCTCTCGACCGAGACTTCGCCCTCGTCCAACGCGAGGTTGAGGACGCCATTACCGACTGGAATAGCCAGATCATCGTCTATGATCTCGACGATGGCCGTAGCAGGGTAGACTTGACCATCGACGGTATCAACGGGGGGTACTTTATTTTTGCCGAGGATGGAGCCGGTATGATTCCCAGGTATCCCGCGCTTTTAGCCTGCCGTTAACTTGAAAATAGTCCAGGGATTTGATGCGCAAGGAAACGAGATCGATATCGATGATAACGACGATGATAACGATGATGATAACAGTATCGCCAAGCGCTTCCACTGGCCAGGGTTCCTGAAACGCCTCGGCAAACTCTTCAAGAAGTTCGGGAAGAAAGCTCTATCCTTCTTCAAGTGTGTCGGCTTGAACACAGCGAAGCACTGCCTCCCCCAGGTACTTCTCCTCTTCGATGATCTACGTGAGTGTTTGATGCAGGCGCTAAGTGTTTGACATAGATTGAACAGTGCTACGCCGCTGGTCAGGCGCCTTGGTTGTGCCCTCAGACTTTGGCATGCGTCGGCAAGAATGGCGAGCACTGCGTATAAGCAACTTGTGCCGCGCTGAGGGCTTTTGTTTCCCCTTGAACAAACAAGACCACGCCAATGGACTTGCCTCTACTCTTGTCTTATACATAAGGGACGAGGACAATAGTCTCGGGGGCAGAGGTTAAACCTCGTCGATAGGACACGGTTTGGATATAGGGACATACTTTTAGCTTCTTGGAGATTGTCAATTTAAGTCGGTGTGCTTGCGGTTTTAGATATCTCTCGCCTCTAATCTGGTTATTATATTTGTAATTCCCGTTGACGATAGTGGCTCTCAGGAGCCAGTGTTGGCAAGAAGGACGACCCTGGGTGAGGTAGTATTGTTCAGCGACAGACTCTGAGTGCAATGCTAACAAAGTGGCTAGAACGACTGGGTTTGCTGCAGACCCTACGGCAGCGTATAGGTGCGAAAGTGTTCAAACTAAATTTTAGATTTCCCCTCACTAAGGATACCCCTACGGTAGCAATCTAAGTGTTTCGTAGCTAATAATTCTAAGGTTAGTACGGAATATAAATTGCTTTATAAGGAGGTATCTAGCATACTAAGTGTATAAACTAAACTAAAGTCCTGCTCGGCACGACACGGTTAGTGTAACCGGGGCGCGGTTAGGGGCTAATTTCGATAGAGATAAAATCGAAAGACGCTCTTGACCTCTTTTAGCCATACAAAATGCCTCATTAAGGGGGGACTGACTAGGTCGATGATTTATATAAGCGTCCCAATATACCTTTTGCCGCTAGACTCGATATATCGCGATGTCTTAGCACCTATACCTCATAGAGTAGATATTGTAGTGCCCGGTTAGTATAACCGTACTGTTACAAACCAACATCGGGCGGCCTACATACAGGCCAGCTACAGGGATGACATGCAGCCACAGGCACCCGGCACGTAACACGGGCCGGCTGCTCTGTCAGGAAGCATGTCAAAGGTCTAGGGTAGACTGAGTATATGCACCTTGCTCAGTCTTCTCACCTTGATCAGTCTGCTCACCACTAAGCAGGGAGAGCACACTAATCATCACGGATTAATAAAGAGCTGGATGGATATATATACTACAGTCATTACCTAGAGTAAATAGCTAGATCTTTAGTGAGCAATCTAAGTCTTTAAGTTTATTTATATTAATGAAGTGTAAAGCTTCTTAACGGATCTATTATAAACGATACTGCTCTCCTCTAAGTTAAGCCTAACTAACTTTAAGTAATAGCGAACCTAACTAATACCTTAGGGCATCCGTTATAATTAAGTTAATAAGTAAGTTAAGATTATATAATAGTAAGTATTAAAAAGGTATTATAGGCTTTAAAGAAATAAAAAGAAAACTTCTTTATTATTAAGTCTAAAAAGAAAGTAAGTGACTAGAAAATATAATATACGATATATATATATATATAAACTTAATATACTAGTGAAGCCTGCAAGAGGATCAAGGTGATGCTTCGAGTCCCTGAGGGATAAATAAAACTGAACTTCATTCAAAGCTGCTAATGTTGCTCGCAGCTTGTGCAGTGCGATGGGCTTGTTAAGGATAGCATCTTACAATAAATCTGTTCAGAGGCTTTTTTAAATATTAGTTAACTTGTATTGACCACGTAAAACTTAAACGCGTCAGCAAACTCCAGAAGTTGAACTATTGTCTTGGTCCCGTACTCTGGACCGAGGTCCGAGGAACGCAGGCTTCTGCGGTGGAAGACATGCCATGCATACGATGCCATTGAAGAACCCAGAGTTTGACAACGCTTCGCTAAGATGGTGCAGATAGCGACTGGCGGAATACTCCATGTGACTCAAATGATAAGCAGTGCCTACCTGGATTCGTCGCACGAGTGTGCTGGTTGGTTTGATCTCGCCTTCCAGTTCAGCTATGGTGCACATATCTACTGAAAGCGTGGCACTGTTTGGGATGTTGACGCATGCCAGCACAGCCGCGACAGATTTAATGTTATTTGGAAGCGCTTGCGCATATATTCGGCTCATGCCGACGGCAAGCATGCCACCTTTGCGTTAGAGGTTACTTTTGAAGTCTTCGGCCAGATTCCTCTAAAGTCGCAAGAGTCTCCTTCACATTCAAAGCACCCGCAGCGAAAGTAGCAGCGGCCCCGCCGCTGGAGTGCCCGGTGACTGCATTAAGATGAATGCCCCGACTTTTAGGAACCCGACGAGAGAGATTTGAATAATCTTTCATAGGGAAATATTTAATTTCGTCACGTTGACGCCGCTAGATGCCTTGTGCATCGTGATTTCTTCTGCATCATCTCCACCCTGGGCGCCTGGCTATATATGCCTGGCATGCCCGGCAATTGGAGAGCCTCGCGGAGCCTCTGCTCCTCGTTTGTACTCATATTCGTACTCGTAGTATTATTTCATAACCCGAAGGGTCCAGTACAGGGCCGGGTCAGGGCGCGCGCAACATCTAGCAAACGGCACCACCGCCGTGTTAGCGGCCGCATTTCTTAAGTTGCCGCGGAGATGCCGCGGGAGGGGTCTCGTCATAGTTGGGGGCTGTTTCATCCCGCTGCACGCAACACAACGGTGCTGATGAAACCCCGCACAGACGGACCTCGTCATAGTCGAAGGCGAACGCGATCATCACGACTGCCGTCGCCTGCCTCCGGCTGCCTTCTTCCTGTGCGTGTTTACAGAGCGAGATAATATATATATTGCGTCTAACCGTCCCGGTAGGCTGATGGTGTATTTCGAGAGGAACATGTCGCTCCCTGCGCTGCTATACAAGGGTCTCTCACCCACACGAACCATGGCGACAAGAGCGACAGCATTCGCATACCGCTCTCCCTGCTCTGCAATCCCATCACGATGGATATCTCTGACCACGCAGCAATCATCAAGCTCCAGAATCCGCGGAACAATCTTGAGCCATTTAGTATTGCGTGTCGACCTACCTTACGTATTGGCCACTCGTCCCGGGTGGCAATGTTTCTCCACAACCTCAGCGCAGCAGGAGAGAATAGACACAAAGCAGAGTGAGGTTGAGACTCCCGTCCAGAACAAGGCCTACGAGACACGACCCCCTAGGGAAGGAATGCTCAAAGACGCACGGAAGGTATCGGAGTTGCAACTAGACCTATCTACCGGCCTCTCAGAGGGAAGCAAAGTCAACAGCCCAGGTATACGAGAGATATTGCGCCTGATTCAAGTGGCTCGTCCAGAATTCAAGTGGCTGCTTTTAGCCTTCTCTCTCTTGGCCTCCTACTCCCTCATTAGCATGACGGTTCCTTACGCCATCGGCAAGGTCATGGACGTAGCAAACTCCGCCTATGACGGCGAAGAGATCCGCGTGCTAGGTCTCAACATCTATCAGTTCCTCTTTGGCTTAGCAGGCATCTTTACCGTCGGGGCAATGGCAAACTTTGGTTCTATCATCTTGCTCCGTGTTTTAGGGGAGAGAGTAGTTGCCAGGCTTCGCTCCCAGCTGTATCGGCGGATCTATATGCAAAATGCCGAGTTCTTTGATGCCAACCGGGTTGGTGACCTCCTTTCCCGTCTAACATTAGATGCAGCCATAGTTGCCAAGCCTGTCACCCAGAACCTAAGCCACGGTCTTAGCAACCTCTGCATCAGCGTTACCGGCCTCGGCATCATGGTTTGGACCAGTCCCAAGCTCACCTGCCTATTATTACTCATGTTTCCGCCGGCTGCGGCTGGCACGATAATGTATGGCGTCGCCATCAGAAATATCAGCAAGGCACTGCAGAAAACAATGGGATCGCTGACCAAGATTATCGAGGAACGTTTGGGCAATGTGAAGACCACTCAAGCATTTGCGGGAGAGGTCCAAGAAGTTCGCCAATACAACAAACAAGTTCGCAGTGTCTTCAAGTTCGGGCGTAAGGAATCGCTAGTCCAAGCTGTTTTCCATGCTTCGACCGGGTGGGCTGGCGACATGATGATCATTGCTTTACTTCTGTATGGGCTTGCAGCCATCAAGTCGAGCACATTAACCTCGGGTGACCTGACATCCTTCATGCTATACACCGTCTTCACCGGATCTGGCTTGTTTGGCCTGTCCAACTTCTACTCCGAGTTGATGAAGGGTGTCGGTGCCGCTGGCCGCCTGTTCGAGCTTCAGGACAGGCGACCTGTTTGTCCTCATACGGTTGGTCAGCCGATCCACTCGGCAAAGGGTCCCATCAAGTTCAACAGCGTCAGTTTCTCCTATCCCACCAGGCCTGAAGCCAAGATCTTTGATGATCTTACGTTTGAAATTCCTTCGGGTAGTAACGCATGCGTGGTAAGCCCGTCTGGTGGGGGCAAATCAACCATCGCGTCACTTCTACTCCGCCTCTATAGTCCTACAAATGGATCGATTAGTATCAATGGGATAGACATCCGCAATATGAACGCGAAATCGTTGAGAAGAAGAATCGGCATGGTCTCTCAGGAACCGGTATTATTCTCGGGGACTCTGGCAGAGAACATCGCCTACGGGAAGCCAACGGCCACACGCTCGGAGATTGTTGCTGCTGCGGAGAAGGCAAATTGCGATTTTATTGACAACCTCCCTGCTGGCTTTGATACTCAAGTTGGAACGCGAGGCTCTCAGCTCTCGGGTGGACAGAAGCAGCGAATTGCCATTGCGCGCGCATTGCTGAAAACTCCCGACATTCTGATTCTTGACGAGGCAACGTCAGCCCTTGATGCCAAGTCAGAGAAGCTGGTGGATGAAGCTTTGGCCGGACTATTGCGAGGACATAACACGACTATTTCTATTGCCCATCGTCTTTCGACGATAAAAAGGTCAGACCAAGTCATAGTTCTCACTGGGGGTAAAGTAATTGAGGTTGGGACCTACGCGCAACTGTCCGTTGACAAGAATAGTGCCTTTTTCAAACTCATGGAATGGCAGATGGTTGAGACCGACGGCCTAGAATGCAAAGAGGCTCAGGCGGAAAGCTAGTACAGCAATACAATGTGACTGGTTGTTGGTATCAAGCGGACGAATGCAAGGCTTATTAGTACGTTATGGCTAGATGATGTAAGTCGTATGGCGGCGGGCGGCGCAAGCGGCAGTTCGCCGCGTCAAAGATTTTGGTTTTGAGCTAGGGGTTCAGCAGAAGAGTCTGTAGATTGAAGGGCCGGGTTGAGTGCAGATCAGTTATCCCTGATGTGCCAAGTCTTGTTGTGTAAGTAACAGTACTTGAGCTTTAGATTCGAACTTTTGGGACCAACGGCCCTCTCCTCTCTACAGATTTCGCACTGCATTTCTAATGATAATGATCCAGGGACGTCAGCACAAGATCGCCAGCTACTTAACCGAACACTTATATCTATCTCTTATGTCATTTCCAGAATCGTGACTGCTACAATCGAGTAGGAATATTCAGTTCAGTCCAACAAAACAGCAAATATTATTGTCACCGTTTGTAGCTGTACGGCGCCGCAGAAGCTAGTCAGGCAATATGCCACTCAGCGATATAACCATGTCATCAACGAGGTGGTCATGGAAGAAGTGCTGAAAAAGTTTGTGGTTAAGGGTCAGACAGAGCTACAACAACTCGAACAAGACATCGAGTCTGCAGTGAGGCCACTACAAGTGTCTCGTACCGATTCACCTGAAGCGATACAAAATTACGAAACTTCGGCCCCCATGAAATCGCTGGAAGAGAGAAGTCGGCGGTAGACCATCATGTTAACAAACCCGAATTACTTGCGAAGCGGGCTCAAGGGTTTTGTCGGGCTATGGGGATAGAACAACAGCCTTCTAAGAAGCTTATTGACGCTATTCTAAGGGCCAAAGGCCAAGGTTCGACAGCCCCTGGACTCTCGTCTCGCAGCTTTGAACACGGATGACATGCAAATGCCAGCACCGGAATATGGAGCCTTTCTAGGTGGGCACCTGGCCTGCCTCAAGATCAAGGCCATTAGTCTACAATATCGGACCAGTCTGCTTGCACAGGCGCAGTATTTGGAAGTCTCTCGGCTTGCCAAGACCTTCTTTGAATGTGAGCCCGTTCATTAAAGAAAGAACCTCTAAAGCTCTCCCCAAGTTTGCAGTCTTTCTGCCAGCACAGGTTGCCAGCATAAGTTGGGCACCTCCTCTACAAGTATTACGTATACATCCGGCAATTCGTGGACATGCTACATCGTGAGGAGTGGGATGGACTCCGAACAGGCAGAAACGGCTCACTCCTTCTATTTCGGTTGGAGACAGCTTTGGAGAGCAAGCCGTGGCCGACCGGAAGACTTACTGCCGTGCTCAAAAGGCTACCTCGAAGGTCTTGGGGGTGTCGATCAACTCTCGGGAGAAATCAGCACCCACTTATATCTAACGACAAAAAAGAAGCCACCTAGCTACTAACCGATCCGTCTCGGCGGAAGTGAGGGAATAAGTGCAGCGCGCAAGCGTGCACGATGTGGAGGAGTGGACACTTCCTGTGTATGTGGATGTCCAGTCAACCCAAGTCGAACTTGAGTCTGTCTGCCTATCGGCTAATGATGCTCGGGATATCTCCGTGCTGCCTTAAGAAAGGTTAAGAAAAGAAGGATACCGCCAGGATTCGTACAGATAGGCGAAGTCCTGCTTTTTATGTCTGTCCGCTGGACACGGAGTGTGGTCGCCACCTTTTGGCCTGAACAATTCAAGCCATCTGCATGACAGGCGCAAGGACCTGGAGCTTCTAGCCGAGTCCCTGCCGTACCCCAACGTCAGAGTCCTTCACACGTCTATCGCCAACAAGAGACGTCAAGTATGCGAGTCGCTGCCCCACGTCAAGACAGCCATCACCATCATGGCCGATGACGACGTGACGTGGCCGTCGACGACGTGACGTGGCCGTCGACGATGTTGCCATAGATTCTTGCGCCCTTTAAAGACCCCCAGAATGGAGGTATTGGCACCTACCAGAGGGTTAGGCACAAATAGACCGCGTCTTAGGCGACTCGGGCTTGGAATTGGCTCGGCGCCGCGTACATCGAGCGTCGAAACTTCTAGATTTCGACTACGCATAATATTATCCGCGGTGTATCGTATATATCCGGATAAACGGGGGCCTATAGGTCGGAAATTCTATCCAGCGATACCTTCCTCTACGGCTTTAGGAACGAAAGGTAGCGAAGGTTCATTCTTAACGTAGACGACGATAACTTCATCAGCCGTTAGCTCGTTAGCCACTACTGGAAGACCTGGACCCAGTATAGCTCCGAGTACAAGCTCGAGACGACTCTGGAGAACGGTCACAAGTTTCTTTATCAGTGCTCTCGCTGGGCCCGTAGTAACTGGGGAAGTAACTGGACTAGCCTTGTACGGGAGAGACACGTGTGGAGGTACGTAAAGCCCTTTCTTTGCTCTGTCGCTTGTATATAAAAGAGCCATGCTAACTAAGTATTGTAAAGGGAGCAACTATAGTATACCTACGCGCTGCATATAGCGACCTTTACCTCCCTTGCGTTTACTATCGAGCCCTTGCTGCTGCGCCAGAGCCAAAGCTTCTTCCACCTGGCGACCGATTCCCATCTCCGGGAAAATTCCAGGGGGCAAGAAAGGTAAACAAAGTTACCTGTAGGATCCTCTACATCTGCAAATTGGCTCACACCCGTTTTTAAAAAGATTATGGCGCCGAGGTCGAGCAATTTCTGAACAGCAGGAGCGCTCTCGGATTTGATGCCGTAGTACTCGCCATACGCCAAGCAAGAAGCAAACATCTTGGCCCAAGCAACGTCACTTTTATCCGTGATAGCTACTCTAATACTATTTAATGGTTTTTCTGGCGTTCGAGTACGATATAGACATGAGGGCACAGCGACAGCCTTGTTGGGGTAGGCATCCGCAATTGTGGCATTCAGGTACGTGATACTGCAATGTGATCAATCTGCGAAGGGGACATGTGATAAGTATTTGGATATTGAAGGAATATTCGTCTAGGAGGGCGGTTACACCAGCGATGCAAAAAAAGCAGCGTCGGTATCAGGGAGTAATTTTTTGACCGGCGGGAGACCATTTGTCGTAGCAAAATACAGTCACTCAGTAATGGCAGGAGCTGAAAGCAGTGATGCATCAACAAGGGCAACCCGCTTGGTGTCAAGTGAAAGTATTAGTCGATACTCAAGCTCGAGCGATAGAGAACGACTGCGGATAGTGGTTCAATGGTGAATAATTATTACGCAGGCCAAGAAATGGCGACCCCAGACATCGCCATCTTTCTCGAAGGGATGGGTCTCATTCTCCAAATCATCCCGAGAGAGCTCAGGGAGGCCCTGAGCCGACGTAAGAAGCGTCGCCAGAACCATGCCGACTGAAAGTTGCATGCGCAGGGAATATTACATATAGTTCCAGGTCATCGGTTAGATCACTCAAACGGTAGCACCTTCGCACGGGTGCTTCCTGGCGGTGAAGTCCGCTAATAACGCACAGGTCTGGTGGTACGAACGTGGCTGTAGGATTGTTTACGATTACGTCCGTCGTTGCCTACTTGATCGTGTGGCATCAGCGGAAGGCATGCGGCGGTATGGGGTCAGCTTGAGGTGCGGAGATGTCCAAGAGTCCGCTTGCGCATCGGTGCTGCAAATCGCAACCCACTTTGTCGCGATGGTGGGTAGGACGGGGCCTAGGGAGTACCCGCCCGTCTCCACCGAGCCTGATTTGCGGGGTAACCAAGCGATGACCCTACTCCCCTGCTCCGAACCCCAACCGCTTGCCGCCTGTTTTTTACGAATGGCAGCCTGTGAAAATAGAGACATCTCGAAGCAGAGCTGAGAGGCCCACAAGAGTTAGTGTTACCCGAGATGCACTATCGGATTTTTGTCCCAGATTTGGACACCTCAGCTCCTCTGTCGGCGGGGATCTTGGTTCAAGCCTGTCATTCGTATCCGCACCAGCTGGGTTTTACGTCACAGATAGTGTTGCCTGCTTTTCACATCGTGAGTAATATTTTACGTGTAGTTGTGACCACCGAGTATGGACAGCCCGGGGTGCGCGGGATGTGTCATGTTGGCTCCGATTGCGTGGCCACCGAAGCAGGACTTAGCTGGCTTTACTCTCGTGGGGTGTCTTTGACTGCAAGAGATAGCCTCATGGTACCATCCTATAACATGGTAATAATGAAATGCATCAAGGTATGTATCGCACGGAGGCTCGGGGAGGATGTTGTCGGACAGCGGTGCGACGAAACTGTAGGGGCTAAGATTGAGGGGCCAAGACCGTAAATACGACGCAACAACGACCATATATGACGCAGGATCTTCATTATTGCTCTCTCGTGGGGAAGTAACACTTTGAGCTCACGCAGTCCCTTTGATCGTCTCGGACCGGGGGGAGGGGTGGGGGGGTGGGGGGTGTCGCGATGGGATCGTTCGGATGGATAGCCACAGGTACTCGTACTTATACGCAGCCCCGCGTCCATGCCACGGACTGCATTCAGTCTTCTCTAACTTTGCATTCTAGCAATACAGTGAAAGTACTTGCTTCTCGACTACTGTCAGACTACGGCTTTTATTTTCACCATGGTTTCCGCCAAGTTAATAATAGCACTTGCATGCATCAACGCAAGTGCTGTTCATGGGCGAGGCGAAGCTAGGGCTGACCAGAGCCCTATGCAACGCATCTCCAGCGATCAAGATGAGCCAGTCACAGCACTCATGGCGGAGAGGGTCGAGTTCCTAGGATGGGTTGACGACGACGAAGTAATCAAAACGGACGCGGACTGCCGGCAATGGCCAGAGGAAAACGAAGGAATAACGGTGGGCGAGGTTTGGTGGCAAGAGGATGGCTGGTACGCACAGACATTGAAAATGTGGAATCATCGCCATGCCTTTGAATGGGGATATTGCGTCGAAACTCGATTCGGCGGCGACAGCGACTCGGGCCAGATCTTCTACGCGCGTTCGGGCGGAGATGTCGGGAATGAGTCTGTTTGGGCTCTGTTCGCGTATAAGATCTGGTCCGCCCAGCTATCTGAGGGCCTCGTCGGTTGGAATGTTGATAAGGCGAGATGGACGCCTTGCTCTAACGTACCAGGCTGCGGGTGGGGCTCAAGGTTCGCAATGAACAAGCAGCAATGCTTCAGAGTGAAGATTAAGAGTGGACGTGTGGTCCGAGCTTGCAAGGCGTACATTAATGGCGACAGGATTTGCGGTGAGGCTAGCAGGAAACACCACGGGATAAACAGATGCGGTACGGGACGCGATTCGCACTATTGGTTTGGCACGGAAGCGAATTGTAGATACAACTGAGGGGCGCCATCTAGAGCCATCTAGGTTTGGTAGTTCGGGGCACGAGTCTGTGAAGGAGGAGGTATTATTGCGGTAGAAATCGACTTGGGAGACGATCTGATCATTTGGGGTCTTGCGGTTGGATATGAAACAGGTTTTCGATTGAAGAAGCGATGATTGGTGGCAGTTGACGGTATGTTGATTTCGAAAACTTGACCTAACAGGACTAACATCATAGTCGGAATAAGTTCTAGGTAGGGCTTCTTAGGGCATGTCGACTTGAAGTGTAATGGGAGTGAAGGTTTTGGTCGTTGTATGGAGTTCTCCACAGGAGTTTTAGCTCGGCCGACCAATAGCGAGGTTCTGACCTTATTAGCGTTGCATTTATATCGCACACTTGGTACGAAGGCAACCCATCTGGCCGAACAAAGTGTTCGGGCAGAAGACGAATTGACTTGACGGCGACTAAGCCGGGTTCTGATAGCAACATAGGACCTTGGCGGTGGTGCTCTAAAAGGTGCTCAAGCGGCCATCGGCGTGGGTGCTGTGCGACGGGAAGGCCTTTTTTAACCAATAACGTACTTGCCAGCCAGCCGTGTAAGACGAAAATCTTTCCGTTCCCGGTCCTACGGATGCTTACCGGCGCGTTTCCGAAGGGGCTTGGATAGCACACCCTCTTTCCGGCAAGGCGATCGCTTCGAAATGAATATCCCGTGGTCACGCTTCGAGGCTGTTCAGAAAAAGATCCTTGTTGACGTTGTATCTTTGAGCATAGGTAACGGTTCCCCTGCGCGGAGGATGAACCCGGGCTGTCTTAACTTGTCCTGTGGGAGTACAAGCCTCTCTCCTTTCCTTGTCTTGATCACGAGCCGAATCTAATGACATAAAAATTTACAGATCGCGCGAATACTGGTGGTAACGGTTTTGCGAAGTAGGAATAACCTACGTTAGGTTTCAATAAACTCTCTTCCCACGTTTCGCCGCTAGCCTGTCAGCCATGGCGGTCTTCCATTGAAAGCTAGTGGTCAGGGTCTGGCCGATGGTCTCGACGGATTTTGTGAGCAGGTTCAGGTCGCGGCTATTTTCCTAGCAACTCCCAACTTTGATCTCATGAAAAACGCTCAATCCCACAAATTTTATTCCACAAAATATATATAAAAAGTCAATACAAGATTGCGCGTCGATTGACACTACTTGCATTGGTGCAGCAGCCGTGGCCTGTCGTGGACAGGACGAAGATGTGACTTATGATGCATGTCGAGTTTTACTAAAACGCGGCCCCAAGCCAACCCCCCCATTAAACTCGGCTGGATGAAGAGCGTGGAGCGTCCATCAAAGGATGTTCCCGCAACTATCCCAAATTGGGATCAAGGGCGATCTTGATACCAAGTACGGCAACCTGCCATCCAGCTTGCCGGCTCTGAGGTTTCCTCCAGCTGCAACCATTGGTTTTAACTATCAAAAGCCTCCACTCTTACCGCTCGAAGGCTTGTTCAGGCCATTCAGCTTGATCATGAGAAGGAAGAGCAACCAGGTGGGGTGGAAAGAGGTGTCACATGCTGGGTGGAAAGCAGAAAGGCCGACAATCTCATTTCTTGTATTTATATTTTTGTTTACGTAGCTTTGGCATTGTGCTATGAGAGCTCACCCCAACATGATAGCTTCTACTACCTAGCGTAATGTGCTCGTCCTACCCGCAGATAGATGTCCGCCGAGGCGGAGCCTGCTAGCAAAGCCGGGAGCGCGGGCCGCTGACGGGTTGACGGACCCGGGCCTCCGGGAGCCTTGTCCAGCCTGTTTTTTCTTCTTACCTCGGACGGCAACGAAGCTGCCAGCGGCAGTTGCCGCCAACATAGACGCAAAGGGGGCAGGCCGGGTCTGACCTGGGACGTCTGCAGTCGTTGCTGCGACCGCAGAACTGCCAGCATCGTGAGTCGCGGCGGAAGACCTGGGGCACGGGGCTCACGTCCACGGCGCGGTCGCAGTGCGGGCCGCCGCCACCGCACGCGTCGCATCGCTTGTGGACGGTGCCGTCCTCGGGCGTGTCGTCCTCCTTGTACCTCTCGTAGTAGTCCTCAGCCTTCTCGTCGTTGACGAGCGCCACGGCATACAGCCGCTCATTGGTATCGGCGTTGTAGCCTTGGACGAGGACGATGCCCTCGGCTGGCTTGGAATAGGTGGCGTACGAGTCGCCGCCGGCCTTTGCCTCGGCGCTCTCGAGGGCCTCGCGGCCCGTGTTGATGTCGCTATTTGACGCCAGGTAGTCCTCGGCGGCGCCGGCCATGGCGCCCCGCAGGCCCATGGCTAAGGTGGCCACGATGCTGAGGAATCGCATGCTGAGAAGAGGCTCGAGCTCGGGGTGTTTTGTGCTAGATTTAGCAACGAGTTGCTGGGGCTTCTTGTGTCGACGTCAACCACCTTGCTCGGGACTCGGCGTGCTCTTATAGTCGAACGAGGCTCCTCCAAGGAAACGGCAGCGGCCCAGTAAGCGCAGCCGCATCGCGCTGGCAGGCATGTCGTCGATTCCCCGAGTCTCATCGACAGTCGCGGACCTCGGTGGAGGAGCGAGTCCCAGCCCCGATTAGGAATCGTGCCAACGTTCCAGCCCGGCATTTTCATGCCTAGCCGACGGTGCAGTCAGCACAGAGTCGTACTCGTGCTGAGTGCGTCGATAGTGCCATGCTGTGCCCTCGTCGTAAACGCGCAGAGTTGTTCCTATCCCTGTCCAGGCGTCCTGCAAGCGGGGAGACGGTAGAGAGGCTATTGGTGTCCTGGTCGACGCGAGAACGGCGCCGGGCCAGGCAGATCTGAGTCCGTAAGATGAACGTTTGGGCCTCGTTGCTCCTCCGAGACCGGGATGATTCTCGCGGATTCGCTGAGGAGGCGTGGGTGGGAGGTCGCACCACATCGTCCTACGGGAATCATATGGTAGTATAGATTGGCTCGACGGCTATTAGCTATACGCGCGTCAAGTACTGGTCTTACCGGTAACACAGCCCCCAAAGCGCTTGCAACGATCAAGGCTGAGCTGCGCGCTGGGCACTCACAGCTCGCCGCTTTCTGCGGTGGTGAGTGGTGTAACCTGTGCGTGCGGGAGCAGCCACGATAATTACCTACCTACGCGGGACTCGTTGACAGGCGCGCAAACGCATTTTGGTTCGTTGGCCCGCCCAATGCGTCTCTGGACGCGTCGTCCGTTTCAGCAGGGCTTTTGGGCAAACGCCCACGTATTTGATTCGGGCCGATCCGCCACTCATCGGGGCGCCTTGTTCCGTCGTTCTGGCCTCCCGCCTGGTGGTCAGCACGCATCCGTCAAGCCAGCAAGCCCCCGACGACGCGCCAGCGTCGGCATCATCCTCATACTCGTCGTCATCATCATCTCTCACTCATCACCCTCAACAATGGCGCCGGACTTGCAGGGCGACGAGGCGCATAAGGCCCGCGTTCAGGCCTTTCTGCACGCACACCCCGAAGTGCGCGTCGGCCGCGAGGCGCTGGATAAGGCCAGAAACGACCAGGACGACGGCAACACGTTCGAGGTCCACAACAAGCCCTTTGCCAACGTCGTTCTCGTACAGCAGTTCGACGCCGACACGCGCAAGCGCTTGTTCGCCGTCGCGCTGGTCGACGACGACAAGGCCGAGGCGTACTATGCGCAGCACAACGACGATGGCGCGGCTGGCGCCCCGCACGACAGGGAGCCGAGCTCCTATCTACACGAGTGCGCCCCGGGCCAGTCGTGACCGGCGTCGCGAATTGGGCGGCAGCAGCTATTAGTTGGGCTAGTAGTGGGGCTATTAGTAGGTATTCTTCTATACGTCAGATCGATTGGTTACGAGGAATGGAAATACGAGCAGACGTACGGTCAGCAGCAAGGAGCGCCTTTGCTGACACTTAGCTATATCAGGGTGGGTGCGGGACTGGCAGATTTCCCACTTGCGGCCGATTCGAGCGCCTGGTTGACAGTACTGCGAATATATCGCTGTCATTGATCTGAGGAAGCAAATTCCACTGTATAGCGAAACTGAGCCGCAGGTCAGGGAGCAATAGGGAGTCGAAGTCGATAAGTTGGTTGGCGATAGAGAGATGGCGGGTTGACCTGGCCCTTACTTAGCATGTCCGGCAAAGTGTCGCTGCTCGGTTGGTCCTAGCCCCGGCCGAACCATCACGTACCGACCAACGATGTGCGTATAATCTACGATGGCTGTGGATGTTACGGAGGGTATGAGGCCATAAGTAGGTCAATTGCTACATGCCTTCCAACGCCCTAGCCGACGGCTAGAAGGTCTTCCTATGTATATTTCGGGTTTCCTATTAGTTCACCCCTTTTCTAGCCTATCTAATATAGGCTCCCTGAATGTACGACAGTCTATCGTTTTTATCCGTATCGTAGCCGCACGCCCCTACGTTGTGGGCCGGCTACACCAGCCGCCCACACCAACAATGGCCCATTGGGAGCGTCGGCTAAATGTAAGCGCTGGAACCTCCCCCTTGCTAAAGCTACGAAGAGGCCCGGCTATATGTCAGTCTCTGCCCTAGTTCTTGCTCTTGAAAGACATCCCCTTTTGGTCCGATGTGGTCAACGGCATAGACAGGTTTGATAACTATTAACTCTTCCTGGGTTAAGGATCTCTACCATGCCGGCCCTTTCCCTTTTAAGTAGAAACAAAGAAGCGCATTTATATTGTTTACTCGTTTAATCTGCTCCTCTCAACGACCAACCCCGTCTCCCTCTTGCAGCAATGCTTCTACAGGCCCTCTATAATCTCACTTTCCCTCCAGGTCCATTCAGGAAGAATCAGAACTCCGAAAAAATGAATGTTCGCGATCTGATCGTATAGCGACGATCACTCGCCGTATCTCACTGCGATGATTTTAGATAAGAAAGACAGCAGGTTCAGTTCCTAATATTCTTACCCAATACTAATTTTCCCAAGTAATAGTAGCGATTTCATTTCCATCTCACACTGCCCAACTGGTTCTGCCAATTCTCATTTTAGCGATACTCCTGCATATTTGGGTATCTGGATCACATTTCTTTAGATACTTCAGGTTTAGTGGTGTTCGTTAAGTAATATGAGCCAGATCTCATTAATTTACTCACAGCAAAAGGGACCAGTAGCGATTTGGGGTCAGCTTGCATCTCGCCGGGCGGGGGCGTTCGTTCGCGATTTCTCATGAAAGCAAAGGAGGCCTGAATATAAGTCTATGAGGACACTAATGCAGAAGGAGCCTCAGGCGGAGCTGAAGCGTACGGAGCTGAGGCGGGAGGAGCTGGAGCATGAGGAAACGGAAGACGAACAGGGTCATCCTAGCGGGATCCCAAGGTATGCCGTCCTCTAAAGATGGGAGAAATACGAAACTAGGGCTGCCATGGCTAGATAGTTCGGGCAACTCTCGCGGCGGAGACTTAGAGGACTGGGGGAAGAGACCCTCAATAGTAGAATTGGTTGTAGCTGTTCTCACGACTGGGGGGCTTGGACGGCGGTGAGAAATGCGAAAAATGTGAAGGCAGCTCTGTATTGCATATTCGGGCTGAGTGAGGTAGAAAGGCACCGAGGAGCGCGATGCAAGGAGGAAAGAGATTCGAGGTTGGAGTTTGGTGAGACCGGGGAAGAGACAGAATACACACTCTCTCCATGAAAGCTGATAAGGTTGTACTTCACAGTTGTCGGAAGAAGTCAGATCCAGATGCATAGTTGTCGCTGTTTAGGTATTTGATTCCCCTGATTCGATGTCCAATCACCAAGCACATGAGTGTAAGCGATAATGCTTAGCCCAGTTGTGATGGTGTATCGTGGATCAGAACTCGAGATATAGGCAGCAAGGAGTCGCGGATTGATCTAGAACGGAGAGTTTGGAGCATTTGTGACGGATGAATGACACGACAAGACCAAATGCAGAAAGCGAGACGTGTGCATCTATCCTTGAACTACGCAAAACGTCATGTCCGCGAAGCGAGCGATTAATCGCAGGTTTTGATGCCGAAGACCAGAGACTGGCTATAGTATCAGGTGGCAACAGAGGCCCGACCAGTTGTTCTTGGGCTTTGTGTCAACATTTGGGTCCACTGAGTGCACCTTTGGCATCAATGAATCGCTGATAATTACCATGAGGAGCTCCAGTTACATCTAAATTGGTGCGCGGCTCTTTATACGCAAAGTAAAGCTCTGCGTTGTTGTGCAGTGGTCCTTGCAAGCGAGGGTTTGGCGATGCCTGATTCAGGCTGCGAGAAGAACTATTGAGGTGTTAATCTCCCCGGAAAGCCGCCAGTTGTTTGCAGTCAACATGTCCCATTGAGGCAAATTTCCGTCAACAGTCTAGTAAGCAAATAAGGCTGCAAGGTATCAATGCTTCAGGAGTGCCGGAAGGATCATGAGATAGATCAAATTCCACCTCGGGCCATTGTTCATAACAACTGACTCCGCATTCGATTGAACCCCGAGACGGAATCCTGCATATAGGACAAACGCTAAGTTGCGGGTTTCCCGTTTTGCCAACCCCATCTTTAAGCAGCGCTTCAGTCCTACGAATCATGGCTGGACAGTCACGGCCACAATTCCGTGGGGCAACACGGGACGAGTAGTGCGGGAACTCAAAAGTTCCAACCAAGCGACCACAGTAAAGGACACGTACGGAGTACTCGATGGTCACATAAAAGATGGAGACGTCCTTAATGTGGAGACCTTAAAATGTTTGTTGACGCGTGCGGCACAGACGCCCCCACGAGCCTTCGCAGCCGTCACCGACGAGAATCCGCGCTCAAGACTGGCCATCTTTGCCACAAACAAGGACTCTTCATGTTGAAAATGCAAATTTGAATACGACAAGGAAAAAACTGTCAAAGAAGAAGGTGTGATGTCACAATGAGGCTAGGCTAAGGAGGTAGCAGATTTCCTGCCTGGTTTCTTTGGCGGGACCGAGCTAAGGAAAATGAGAATTATAGACAGGGGCATCGGATATAATGTCGTTGGGGACCAACGAAGCGTTGTTCGGCGTATTGATTGAATTAGAATTCGTTACAACGTCGTGTAACCCACCGCTGGCGATTCTAGTTCTGTAAGCTCCACGGAGTAGAAGAGTTGACGGACACTGTACATACCTTCGTTGGACCGGATCATTTATAATCAGCATCTTTTGACGACATATGTGTTCCGTTGTCGTAACCTTTCGTGAGGTATTTCCTCACCGCATTGTGCGTTGGCCGACCGCCCGGCCGGCCCATATTCTGACCAGATTTCTCAGCTTTGCGCTTAATCTTCCCGAAATTCATTTCTCCTTTGCCCAACAACTGTTGCCTAAGACATTTACCTCAACCAACATGATCAACCTGTTTGGCTCGTTGGCCCGCACCAGATGGTCCTGGCGGTGAGGGGGGTTAATACGACAGACACCAAGGCACGGAGTGCGTTAGCTGCCTTTCCTGGTAAATTCCCCACACAATGAATGCCGGATCGACAACTGGTCGCCACCTTCGAAATATAAGAGCCTTGCGAGCTGCCACCCTTTGGCGTTCCAACATGAGCTATTTTCCCCAATCGCCCTTTGATACAAGTAACTACCGCCAGCAATAGAGACACAAGATGCTATCCACCGCCCTTTGGACGACACTGGGCGCCTATGTTGCCGTTGGTGGCGCGGCGCGGTCTCCGACTAACAGCCTTGACCCGAGCGACTATGAAGCGAGCAACGTCATATATCGTGATGTTGCCGTCATCGGCGGCGGATCCAGCGGGACATATACGGCAGTCCGCCTCAAGGACCACGGCAAAAGCGTCGTTGTCATTGAAAAGAAAGGAACTCTTGGCGGTCACTCGGAGACCTACACAGCCCCCAGCGGCTATGCTATCAACTATGGCGTCCGCGTCTTCAACCAGGTCCAAGTCGTGAAGGACTACTTCGCGCGCTTCAGCATACCTCTCATTGTCAACAAACCAGGCGGACCGATTGATTTTGTCGATTTTTCCACCGGCAAGTCTGTTGAATTTGCTCTACCAGGCGACCGGGCTCTCGGGACTGCTTTTCAGGCCTACATGGCACAGCTGATGAAGTATCCCGAACTTAGGATCGGTTTCAATCTCACATATCCCATACATGAGGACCTTCTCTTGTCATATGCCGACTTTGCCCGCAAGTACAACATCGACCCCATGGTGTACACGACCTTTATGCATCAAGGTCTAGTGCCCCTTCTGGATACTCCCATGTTATATGTGTTCAAGTACATCAACGCCTACCTCGTCCAAGCACTAGCAACAGGGTACCTAGTGCCCAAAGATCATGACATACAGGCCTTGTACAGAGCAGCGCATGCCTTCCTTGGAGGCGATAGCGTGCTCACCGGCAGCGTCCCGATATGCATGGATCGCAACGCGGCTGGCAAGGTTAAAATACTCGTGGAGACCCCTTCCGGAAGGAAGCTCATCGTGGCCAAGAAACTTGTGTCGGCCATCCCCCCGACGCTTGATTCATTGCGAGGGTACGACCTATCGGCTACCGAGAAGGACTTGTTTGCGAAATGGACTGCCACTGGCTATTATGCGGGTATTATCAAGAATACTGGCCTTAACGACAGTCTCGATTATTTCTTCTCCCAACCCGACGAACCTTTCGGTGTGCCGAAGCTCCCAGGAGTATACATGTACGGTGGTACCGGAGTGGCTGGCTTCACGGAAGTGTTGTATGGGTCCCCAACTGTAATGAGTGACGGTGATGTTAAGGCGGATGTCGAAAAAACCCTGACGCGGATGCAGAAAGAGCATGGTTTGCCCCAAAAAAGCCCATCTTGGGCCGTGTTTGCGAGCCACTCGCCCTTCAACATCCAGGTGAGCCGGGACGATATCAAGAATGGCTTCTACAAAAAGCTGTTTGCTCTCAATGGCGAGAGAAACACATTCTACAACGGGGCGGCATTTCAAGGGTGGTCGAGCACTGAGTTATGGGAGTTTTCCGAGGAGTATCTCCTGCCGTTGATCCTCAAGGCGCTTAGTTGAGCTGCAAACATGTAAGACTAGCTCAAGAAGGTGGTAAATGGCAAAAGCAATGTCCCCATGGAGTACTACTTGAAGAGCATCACTAAGACCGTGTTTCATAAGATGTGATCTGCCCAGTGCTTTCTGAGCAAGTACCTTAACTCGCTATTAAGGCTCATGTTAACAATGACGACAAATTTAACAGCAATAACAACGGCAGTGGTGATATTAGAGCTTCGTCTTAGGGGCCTCGAGAATATGCTTCTAGTAAGCTATGGGGCAGAAGCTCGTCTAAGTAGCAGGAACTAAGCAGGAGTAGTACTAAAGAAACAAAATCTAGCAGCATATACTCTTCATAGATAGCCGATTCATTCCTTGTTAAGGCTCATGATGATTAGTCCAGCCTACTCCGTATACTACAAGTTATAGGAGCTTCTATCAGAGGCATGCTTTCACATTGAACGGAGCCTGTCGTTTGCGAATTATTATTTCATGACTCGTTAAGACGTAGGGGTCGTAGAGATGTAATTTCACTGATACATCGAGGTCAACATCGCCCGTAGGGTTGAAAAACCGATTCGATACCATTCCATCGTTACGCCAATATCTACTCACTCCAGAGTCGTAATAGGTTATCGGGTGGCGCTTCCATCTTCTCATAACCCATGTGTGCAATAACACAGGGTTGTGTTGCTTGAATCATAGGTAGTGAGCGTTGCAGAGACGTTTGGCATTTGCCTCATGGCTGTTCATCGACTCTGACGTATGAATCATGGATTCTACTTGGCCAACCTTACCATGATATAGCTGCAGACGTGATGTAGCAGCTGCAGATGTGACGTGACGCGGCAGTTCCACCTGCCTGTCCTGAGTTTTCTTGGGTGGACGTTCGGCCGAGTCCCCGAAGCCCAGAAGCTAGGACACGGACGACGGCCTCTCCACTGTGGTGCCATGCGTGGCAGGTAAGGCGTCACCTCTGTGCCGTCTGTTGCCCCCTGTCTATTCTGCAGGGCTGCAGTAAGACCTATTTTATTCCACCAGCCTACAGGTTGCATGGCGCTGACATCTTACAGTGCCCACGCGACCATCCACCGCGCCAGTAAGCATCCCACTCCATCACTCCGCACCCCATCCAGAAGGCGGGCAACGAGACATTCGGTAAGTCACGCAACGCATGAGCAATAATGGCTTTTCCCCGCCAAGCTGGCCACGGAGGAAGACAAAATTGTTTTTTGACGTCTCATCTAAGCTAGACTTGCGCTTAAAGGATTGCTAAGCCCGACTAAAATATCTCTACATACTGTATGTTCATGTTTTTGGGGATCACACAAGCCTTGAACCTTCGTGAGCTAATTGCCGTCTTGTCTACAGACAGTTTCTCGTCTGGGGTTAGAAACTCTCGGCCGAGAGCAGCCAATGTTGCTTCCGGTTCAAATCCTGCCGTTTGCTGCTTGTCCTTCTCCCTACCATCAACGCGGCGGCCCAGGACCTCAGCCGTTGCCTGAAGTGCCGAGTCAATGGCGCCAGCAATCTAATATATTATTAGCCCACTGATGTTATCTAACTCACTTGGAGCAAAGATCAAGTCTCGAGATAGACTAACCCATGTGTGATGCTTGGACAAGTGCTCGCCGGCGAAGAAGATCTGGCCCTCTCGCTTCTTGGCTATGTCATGAAAGCGGGAGAATTGTCCCGGAAGGAACATGGCATCGCCACCGCACGATTCCGCCGTCCACATCACATCAAACGCTTCAATGAATTGCTGATAGATGTCAACTTCTGGATCATCTGCATAATACTCGTTCAAGTCATGCAAGCAAAGATTAATTCTCTCCGACTGTGAGAGCCCGGCCCATTTAGACGCGTCCCCCATCCAGCTATAGAGTAGCAAGACTCCGGAGCCGTTGCCGCCCATGTCGTTGGAGGGAAAGACAATCCAGCGGAAGCGGAGATCGGTCGTACTTTGGCCCCCGAAACAAGGACTCATTCTGGACTGCTCCCAGAAGCGACTTCGAAAATGCAGGCCGATCTTGTAGAGAGGCTCGTAGTGGATGCCTCGGATGGCTTGCTCCTTCATAAAAGACCACCTGGGTCGGTCGACGATGCTATGGAGAGCAGATGGCGGCGTGGCAACAACGACGGCATCAAATGCAGCAGTGTATGTTTCGTTGTGAAGACCTCGAGCGGAGAGTTCAACCCGTCCATCATCTAAATAGGCGATGTGGTCCACCCGCGCGTTGAGTCGTATGTTTTTGGAGCCAATGATGGCAGCGGCGCAATGCGGTATGAGTGACATGCCATCTCGAACAGTCGCCCACTTCTTCCAGTTAGCTTGTCAAAGCATCTTATTCAACTGCAGGGGTAATAAAAAAGCATCACTCATGCCTACATCTTTGGTGTCAAAATCAAGATTCTGCATTATAATCTCGGTAAAGCTCAGGTCGTATTGATTGGTTTGGGAGCAAAACAGCTCAACAAACTCGATGACCTCATGCGGCCATCCAATAACGCTGCGCAAGTATGCTCGAAAGGAATACTCGTCGTACTGAAGCAGCTTTTCAAAGCCGACTTCAAAATCCTGACGAAGTAGGCTCAGCCAAGGGATCACAACCTCCCCGAGGAGTTGCTGCGGAGACTTGTGGTGATAGGCGGCAGGGAGCAGGGCCGCAGCCGCCCAATGAGGGTCCTGTAACATGCCTTTGCGGCCTTGAAAGAAGGAACGGTTATTCTCGTGGTCGAGAATGTACGGAATGAGTTCAATCTTTTGCTCGGCGGAGCCGTGTGTGTTGAGATAGCGAATGAAATCAAAGACTTTGGAGTGCAACGAAGATCTTGGAATCCGCATAGCCCCAGCTTCAAAGTAGGGGTCTGCCAACTTGGCCTGTGGCGTAAAGCGGTAGGTGTAAATGCGGCCGCCTATGCGGTTCGCGGCTTCGAAAATAGTGACTTCATGTCCTTCACGTTGTAAAAGAAGGCCCGTGTAGAGACCAGATGCACCTGCTCCGACGATGCCGACGTGCATGATTATTCAGGAAATATAGAAAAAAGCCAGAAATATAATGAAGACGCGTGCAAAGCAGGTTTCGAAGGGCTGGCAAGCGTGGAAAGCATTCAGGAAGCAATACATGAATGGCTGAGGGTTGACCAATATATTTGACAAAAACACTCGTCTCTCGCCAACGAAGACCATTTTCCCTATCTGCCTGGGGAGTATCGGCTAGTGACTTCGTAGCCAAGAGTCGGAAGATACGAATCATTGCCGCTCCAATGCTGACGATGCAGTAGGGAAGTTGCGTCATTTGTGAGCGCAATTTAATCGAGCCATGCTCTAAGAAGTGGAACTCATCCGAAGATGAGGTCGAGACTGTGTTCTAGGCTGGGCGCGAGAGCAGCATGAAACCAAGAATTAAACCAGATTGGGAAGTCGCCGAGAGTGTGCAGTTGGACTTGATCTGCGATATGATAGGTAAATTACAGACATGAACGTGAAAGCTTGGATTTAACGGGCGGCTGTTCACCCGCTCTCCGCTTGACGACAGCCACGATCGAAAACGGCAGTTGATCATAAGCTTACGGCATGATGCACATAAGAAGGATTCTGTAACCCTCTCCATCTTTCCGGGTAAAATTTGTCCGGCTTGCCATCCTGACAATGCTTACAGGATTTGCGAGTGACCTCTCGGGGTTCGGTGGCAAGACTGGAGACATCTGAAAGCCGTGCAGACACGTCATTTGACATCAGGCAGCATAACTTGAACGACAACTATAAAACGCTGCCTGTCGTTGAATAGACCAACACAGACACTTGACCAACACCATCGCCAGAATCATTTCGTTTTTTCCAAGAGACCCTTCGACCTCCATACGTCAACATGCCTTCTAACAAAGTTCCCCCCGTCATTGACTTCTCTGACTACTTGTCCGGTGACGAGGAGCGGATGGCTCGCTGTGCGTCCCAGGTTCGAGAAGCTTGTACGACGCAGGGCTTCTTCCAAATTGTCAACCACGGCATACCTAGCAGCTTACAGAAGGAGATGTTCAAGATTTCAAAGCAATTTTTCGATCTTCCCATGGAAGAAAAAATCAAGCTTGACAAGTCCAAGGCAGGTCGAATAGAATCTTGTATACCTAGGCGACTTGCCAGGGCGCGCTGCTAACATTGGTCGCGAAGAACACGTACAATCGCGGCTACGAAGTCATGTACGGCCAAATGATTGAAGCCAACACGCGGCCGGACCTGAAGGAGGGTTACTATGTCTCCCGGGACTTGCCCATGGACCACCCGCAAGTTAAGGCCGAGAAGTTTGCTCACGGTCCTAATGTGTGGCCCGAGTCACTCGGAGAGCCGTTCAGAGAGACGTGCATGGACTATCTCAATCGCCTCATCAAACTGACTGAAGAGGTCATGGGCGCCATGGCAATGAGTCTGGGCTACGACAAGAACTACTTTGAGGAATTTTGCACTGATCCTATGTGCTTCTACAAGCTGCTCCACTACCCTCCGCAGCCGACGGATGCGCATCCTCTGCAGCGAGGTATGGTCCCTTACAGTCCAGGTTCTCCGTTGATTGGTTGTCTTTTTAGTCTTTGTCTTCTTAATCCAAAGGCTCACTGGTATTTAGGCATCGGAGCTCACCGTGACTTTGGCGTCATCACTTTGCTGCTACAAGGTGATGTGCCTGGCCTCGAGGTATGGGATGATGAGGCCAAGGACTGGTATCCCGCGCCGCCGGTAGAGGGCGCATACGTGGTCAATATGGGCAATCTGTTTGAGCAGTGGACTAACGACATGTACGTGTCTAACGTGCACCGTGTCATCAACCGCGCGGGCCAAGAGCGCTTCAGCATCCCCTTCAACTACAATGGCAACCCAGACTTCGTCATTCGCTGCATTGAAAAGTGCCGCTCCAAAGCCGAAGAAGAAAAGTACGCTCCCATTAGCGTAGAGGACTACGTTGTTCAAAAGTATAAAGATGTTTATGCTCGCGCGGGCGTTTACAAGGAGGAGTCATTCGTCGCTCAGAAAGCTGGTGCTTGACGGGGAAACATGTTCAAATTTTGTACTTACCTTTGAATATGGATACAAGTAGGTAGCTAGCTGAACATACAGGTACTGCAAGAAATGAAGGCCCAACCAAACACCAAATACATTGTAGTGAGCATTGACATTCATATTGGTAATGGTGTTTTATAGAAGCGGTAGCAGTACTCCGTACGGAGTAACTAGTACCGGTCGCATCCGAATACCGGGAAATCTCGACTGGTGTCTTGTTGTCGTGCCGTCGCCGGGTAGGTCAGCTACCTGTTCATGTAATCTTGCTGGCCGATGACGACCTAAGATCCATCCCGCGGGCCCACTATTTGGATCCACCAATTTGCCTCCACCCCCGCTGTCACTCAGTTGTCAGGTACGGAGCAGTAATCTCCGTAATTAGTGCTTACGGGGTTTGAGTGTCCAAAGAGCTTAGCGCAGTGGCGCAACGAAGGTGCCGGTTTGGGGGGACGGGAAGGGCGGCGGCGTTCGTCCTGCCGCAGTGGCTCTCCGCACACTGCGCTACTACTTAATCAGTCAATCTAGTTTCCATTCCCGTTGCCAAGCTGTTCAGTGCACAATCCTAAGCCCTCCCGGACAAAGGCCAAGCCACATGTCGACTTGAAATGGCACCTCGTGGCGATGGCGACGGCGAGAGAGGGAACGCTGGGCCAATGGAGTCAATTGACCCGTCCGTGCCCGCTGCGACGGACGCTCTGACGTTGGACAGAAGTGAGAACCCCTTGCACTTCAGCAGTGTTCGAAGATGGACGTGTACAGTCATAGGTAGGTCGACCTGGAAACAACATGAATCTTTAGTCTCTTGCCTACCAGTGTCTTCTACGACGTGGGACGTTGGTGTTAATTTCTTGTCCTTAGTTAGCGTCATGACCGCAATCGTCGCCTTCTGCTCGTCTATCCATACCGCGGCCATAAATGCTGTTGCCACAGACCTTGGCTGTTCCATCACCGTCTCAACCCTCGGTGTAAGCACATTCCTGTTAGGTTTTGCATCCGGACCTTTGATATATGCTCCGTTGTCTGAGATATACGGCCGCAATCCCATCTACCGCATCACCTACCTCCTCTTTGTCATTTTCAACCTCGGATGCGCCCTTTCACCCAACATTGCGGCGCTGCTGGTTTTTCGATTTCTCTGTGGCTTCTTTGGCTCTCCAACTGGTGAGTCAGTGTACCACTAACACTTGACCAGCGGAAAAGCGGACATATCTAAGGCTATTTCTAGTCACTAACTCGGGGGGATCAATAACCGACCTCTGGCCATCCAGCCATCGTTCCGTCCCTCTGGCCTTGTTCACAGCCGCCTCCTTTTTAGGGCCAGTCATAAGCCCTATTGCTGGGGGATTCCTTACAAACCACACGACGTGGAGATGGTGAGTGCTCGCATCGACCTAATGATGGCGCCCTGTTCTCTCCAACGCCAACACTTTCTTCAATAGGGATTTCTGGCTCGTGGTCATAATGAGTGGAACAGTCTACGTTCTCATGTTTCTCTTTTTACCGGAGACATATCAGCCGAGGCTCCTGAAAGAGAAGGCACGAAGGCTTGGCATCGACGCCCCACAACAAGGCCTGAGTGAGATGCTCCGCACCAGTCTGACGCGACCCACCGCCATGTTCTTCACGGAACCAATCCTCTTCCTCCTGTCTCTGTACATGGCCTTCGTGTACGGCATTCTATATCTGGACTTTACTGCGTATCCATTCGTCTTTGTCCAGACGAGGCATTGGGGTGCCGACCAGGCAAGCCTCTCCTTCCTGGGTAACTACTCTTCTCATAGTTTTCTCTTTCTGAGGCACCGATCCTTCTTTCTATGCTCGGATGCACAGAAGCGTGCTGATGATAATAATAGGCATCGGTGTTGGAATGACCATTGCGACTGTCGCATCGCCATACATCAACGGCGTTTACGCTCACTATGTTGAGAAATGGGGCGAGCCAAGACCCGAGGCTCGACTTCCCCATCTCATTCTGCTGTCGTGGCTCCTTCCTATGGGCCTTTTCTGGTTTGCTTGGACCTCCACACCATCGATTCATTGGGCCAGCTGCATCGTCGCTGGCGTCCCCTTTGGGATAGGATTTGTAACTTTGTTCCTGGGAATCACCTCCTATCTAATCGACTGCTATGGCCGATACTCTGCAAGCGCGCTTGCAGCAAATGCCATACTCCGATCGTTATTTGGTGCTGGCTTTCCTCTCTTCTCCCGCCAAATGTACGACAGTCTGGGGTCGGCCTGGGCTACCTCGATCTTGGGATTCTTTGCTGTGGCCATGGCTCCCATGCCGTATGTATTTTACAAATTTGGTCCACGCATCCGAGCTAGGTCAAAATTTCATCAGAGGACGCTCCAGGAGGATGCGATGCAGAAATCCGGGTAAGCGAAACGGCTACAGTCTCTGAGCGAAACGCAAGAAGGGTAATCTGGATTTGACGTATTGGGCCTGTAGAAATTTACACTGATCTAAAGACAATATTTGTAGCAAGTCCAACAATCGCCATGTGCTCCAGAGCTCATTTCAGTCGCGGTTAAAAGACTTGGTGGAGAGCTCAATATTTGCCGATTGTTTTCCCACAATTGGTCACACGTACTACCTCGATGGCAAAAATTATAGTGCTCGTGCTGCCGAAAATTAGTTAACACAAACGCAATGTATAGAAAAACTTCCGAGACCCCCCCAAGAACATTCAAGCAGTCGTGATTCTTATGCTGTTTTCGTTGTGGGATGATACCACGGTCTTGGCCTTTGATTGGAATTCCTATGATGTCAGGTAACATTGATCTTCACCATATTTTGATCGGGCATCTCATCGTGGCGGCCAGGCCGCGGTATGGACTTTCGACGCTGGCGGAATGGCATGACACGGCAGAACACGACTGATCCATTCTGCTGATACCAATTATATTAGCATCACCAGAGGCTAGCGCACCTGTTGGCAGATGTCTTGCTCGGATTACCGAGTACATTCTGCATTTGGCAAAGCCCTGTCGCGATTGTTGATATTGAGTGATAGATGCGAGTAGCTAGACCCATTGATGGCCGAATGTGACCGATTTGCCAGCTTACACAAGTGTTTTATTCACAAATATGCCACTTCTGTTGCAATATTCATAATGAATAGAGGAAACATGCAACTGATTTCTGTCCCTGGGCACCGATGTTAGGTCTTGGCTAACAGCGCAACAAAGTCACATTTGAAATCGACTGCTCTATGTTGCATGTATTTATAATCTACGTTCATTATGCTTTTTAATCACCTGTACTTGTTCTCGGTCCTGTCATCGGGGGAGCTTTTAGCCAGTCTTCGGTCGGCTGGCGATGGGCATTCTACGTCAATTTCTTCATTGGCGCCGTCTGCGCGCCCATCTACCTCTTCTTGCTTCCAAGCAAAGACCCCCGACCCGGTGTCGCATTCAAGGGACGATCCTCTGAGAGGGACTTTGCTGGAATTGTTCTGCAAGCTGGCTCTCTGGCGACGTTCATCTTGGCTATCAACTGGGGTGGCGTCATCTACCCATGGAACTCGGGAATAGTCATTGGACTCTTTGCATGCTCTGGCCTACTATTCGTCGTATTGGGTATAGAGCAAGGCTGGGCAATGCTCACTACCCCAGAGCGCCGAATAATACCCGTTCAGTTTTTCCGCTCGCGAACGGTACTCATTCTCTTTAGCGTCACGGCCGCTTCAGGAGCTTCGGCCTTCATTCCGATCTACATGGTTCCTATTTTCTTTCAATTTAGTCGAAATGACAGGCCACTGGATGCGAGAGTGCGATTACTTCCCTTCATTGTCGTTATGGTTGTTACGATTTTCATCAATGGCGCTCTGTTGTCCAAATTGGGCTACTACATGCCCTGGTATACAGTCGGAGGACTTGTGGCTATTGTTGGAGGCAGTTTGATGTACACTGTCAACCAGAAGACTTCCACTTCCTCAATTTACGGTTATACCATCATTCTTGGTTGTGGAGTGGGAATGTGGCTGCAGGCCTCCTTCTCTGTTGCGCAAGCCGTCGTCGAGCAGATCAACGTCGGGCCCGCCTTGGGCTTCATCACTCTAGCTCAGTTTGCTAGAATTACTCTCTCTCTAGCGATTGCCAATGCTGTCTTTTTTTAAACGACAGCCAGTCAAAAATCTCGCGAATTCTACCAAATGTTCCCCTAAAAATATACAAGTAGCGATGCAAGGTTCCGCAACGGATTTGTGCAAAATGTTGCTCCAGATGTGGGAGAAAGGGTTTTGGATGCCATTGCTCATGCCATTGGCAAGACTTATAGTTTTGTCATAGCTGCAGGCTCTCTAGTCGTTGCTTTGAGCATGCTCATGAAGAGAGAGAAGCTTTTTTCCAGCTATGGTGTCCGTAGCGCCTAAGCGGCAGTACCTTGCAACATGTTGTTGCTTCGATATAACGAGTCAGGGAGTTTGGAGAATGCAAGAACGTTCCCTGGGATCGATGGAACACCATTTACCATCATGGCTGGAAAACTCGGATTGGATGCCTACGAGCAGAAAGCCTGATAGTGAGGCTGGGTCGATCTTGACAAGCTGATTATGCTCCGGCTGGATTTTTAAATGAAAATTACGGAGATTGTATGTAAATCTAATGGGAAATAGGTATCTTGACCGTCACCGATTCATTACATGGTTTTAAAAAGTACGCGGCTTACGCCTGCCATAGAAGACTCCGTTGGGCACCATTCGCAACCAAGTCAGTCGTTTTGGCAAAGCAAGTAATCATTCAGCCATCGCCGTCACCCCTGGTGTCCAGTTCGAACTCAGCCCCGACCCCTTCACATTGATGTCCCCGCCTGGAACAAGCCGCGGCTGCAGTCTCATCTTCTCAAGCCTACTCGCCATACGGAGTATAGGTGTCAGCCTAGGCGATGAAAACCGTCAGAAACGTGCTCCAGGTCATGTGCAATGTTCAACAGCCGTACAAGTTTGAAGGATCCTTATCGCCTGCTCGGCTACGGAGCTGCCATTCGCGGCGAGGTTACAGCCAGCTCAAGCGCCCAGTGCCTAGCACTGCGGTATGAGCCCGCGTACTCTGGGAGCGACAGCGAAAGGTTTGCGCACACTCATAGCAGGGCAGAAATTTTTTTCATCTAATAGGCCCGGTGTACTCCGTATAAGGATGCAGGCTTGTCGCGTCTGTGGACGTGTCTCAATGCACTGAAAAGACAAGTCAGCTCACGAGCGGCCAAAGTGCCCCCACAATTAGTGGTCATCTCAGTACCAACGAATATTTCTCTATTGGCCGCCTCAGAGAAGATGCAGCGAGGCTTGGATATGAAACTTTAACTTAGCTGCCTCCATGAGGCAATAATTTGTTATAGGAAGGATACTGCCCATGTCATCATTTTTCAACAATGCTGGCATCGGTCCTCAGAAAACTTGTGACGAAACTACGACGCCATGGAGAAAGTCAACTTGGCGGATGCTGGCCGATATTCTGCCCGGGCACATGAACTACATTCCTTTAACGCCGAGACCATTGGTAGTCGCTGCGACAGCGAAATGCAGGCGCCGGGGAGGACAAGCGCTGTTACGTCCTAGAGACCGTGTCAAGATGCGACGAGTGGCCACATTTATCAGCTCGTGGCAAGGTTATAACCCAGAAAGTAAATGTTTGGTTGGCTACATATGAATAAGCCCGTCATGATGAGTGAATAGTTACAACGGGCTGATGCTTTATATCCTAATTTTGCGTCATTACTATTGAGGAACAGTTGTTTAACTATGGTGTGCTCCGTGTTAGCTGGTAGATAAGTACGGCATAGAGGGCGAAACTGGGGGATTAATGTCTATCGGCAGGCAAAACCCTTCTTATGTTGTTCGAGCATAATAACCAGTTTCCCCAGGCAGACGTATCGATCATACGAGAGCCTGTTCAAGGATCTGTTCGCGCAGTTATCAGTACGACTTGGCACTCATATTCGCAGCCTGTATGTAGATGGGACTGGTAATGGTTATTTTGCATCATGTTCTCCACTCTCACGTCAGTTACCACCTCTTACTTCGAACGGCGTGAAAGTTTTTTCACGGAATGCAAAATATGGGAAGCCAAATGCCGAAGGTTGGGCATTATCGTTTCACGTCAACACTTATAGAAAGCCGACCTGTCCAGCTTCGTCGCCACCTACCACCGACAATCTACCATGTTGCAGGAACTTTTTTGCATCTGTGGTCCAAATTCTTAAAAAAGTTGAGTTGTAGCCATGGCACCCCAAGCTGAAGCGCAGTGGGTTGGTGTTGAAATTTACGATCGCATGAAAAGGTCCAACATCCAGGTCAAGGACGCCCAACTTGACTGGTGAGTGAATATGGCGTTCTATTTTAACTTTTTACATCCCAGACTTGATGCTAAAGAAGACTTCCAAGGGGTAAATTTTACAAGGGCTCCAAGGACCATGAAATTTCTTCTGCAGATGTCGATAAGACGGTCGTGGCTCCTGGATCGAAGGAAACAGTCAACTCATGCGGCCGCGCAGATTCAGCGTCAGGAACTACTGGCGGCTTTAATCTCTACGATGGTGATAACAAAATCTGTAGCATCTCCTGGGACTGCCCCTGGGGGTCGAAGAACAACGACTTTAGCATTGGAAGCTATGACCCCGAACAGTCTCCTTATGCCGTTGTGCCAGGAGACTGGAACCGCTCTGGCGGGGCTCTTGGTAATGTGTCCGTTACGGTTGCAATGCTTGGGTAGGCTTTTGTACGAAAATGAACCTTAAAGTGTCTTCTTGGGCTTTCGTTAGTAAAACTAGCTATGGTGGGGATTTTGCTTATATACCTGGGTTTCCCAAGCAAGTATAGAGTGCGTTGAAGAGTGCGCGACTCTCAGTGCAGTGTCTTGGCTACCTTTTTGGCACATTTTATGAAAGTGCGCACGTATATTGATGGGCGGCACCTTGACTCTCAAGTCAAGGTACTCAGCTTTTGGCGCGTACCTAAATGTCAGGAGCATACCAGGACGAGTTCGTCGAGACTCTAACCTACTCCTGAGTCATGCTGCGACTACTCCGTAATGATCTTGAAAAACAGGGCTATTCACCACTTCCCACTGTTACTTAACGCCAATGCACTCTTCGCGATCTTTCTCGTGGCGTTGGCATGTCCTCGTCCTACAGAAGTTCCGATTCGCATTCAGGTCAGGCGATTTATATGTTGCCCTCACGACCCTAATGTCTACTACCTTGTCTCGCAACATTGGCTACTTCATTAATTACATCTGCTTCCACAAAATTGGGCTTCTTCCTCCCCCAGGTTTTAAACTTCCAAATCCCTCACTGGGTTTACTACCTAGTCACCGTGATTTCCGGGGTTGGTCCCTCACCCATGGATTGCATGCGTTTTGCGCTCCTTAACACGGCTAGCAAGATTTCTGGCTTCACTGGACCCGTAGTTGCATCCACCATCACAAAGCAAGTAGATGGAAACGCTCATGTGTGCCACATACTCCTTGGGTTCTTTATCCTGTGGTTCATTGACACAGATAAAGCGTAGAGCAGCAACGCGGCGTACCTCGAGCGTAAGGCTATAGATTTACATAGCCAAGAGCAGTGAACGCAGGCCTATGGATGCGATTAGTGCTGGCAAGACTAAAATTTAGGTTAGCTGATCGGCAGGCATGGACAGAGATGTAGAACGCGCCCATACTAGGTCGTTATTCAAGTAGAGGGTCAAGCTCCTGTATTACCTTTTTAGCAGTGGGACGGGTGGTCTCTACGTACGCCATTTGCGTAGCTAACCAAAGCTCGCCGGTGTCCACGGGTACAATATATACGATACACCGCCACTTTGTCACCCTACCTTCCTGCCTGGCATGAAATTGTTAGAGAAGTGACCCAGTTTAAAGTAATTTGCTTGGCAGGGGCAACTTAACTGCAGCCGTGTTCTACACTGCTGAAGCCAACGTCACAGGCAGCAGCGGGTCTGCCCGAAACTAGTCGTAATCATGCCCTCGAAAACTATGGCGACAGGACAGGTTCGATGGTATCAGGCCACCTCTGTCCAACGGCACAGGCACAAGTATTGGCCAACATCATGGTGTGGCGCTATGGGTCGACGATACCTCTCGCAACTTTACTTAGAGGCATTCGTGACTAGTCCGCGACCTCGAAGGCCGCGTGGGATAAACGAGCAAACATGGCGGCTATGGTTCGATCCAGAATTTGAACTGTCAGGTGAGTTCTCCAACCGAGGAATATGGGAACAGCTGGCAATAGTGCTTATAGCTGGCCCAGACTCTGGTTAGCAAACCACCCGGGCTGTCTGTTTCAATCAGTAGAGGAGCAGTCCTCGCCAACAACACCCCACTCCAGTCTGCTATAGGGACGGCGTCCAGCCGAGGTCTTGATCACCAGTAGAACACGTTCTCTTACCACTAATGGATTCGGCACTATTAACGATAGGAATTGCTCTTGCAATGGTCTAAAAATTCGGTACATTTTTCCTATGCAACACATTTGGAGAACCAGGACCAAGCCTGGCTCATATCTTCAACAATGGAGGTTCGGAAACGCCGATGTTAACCTGGGGTTAGCTGCTAGTTGCAGGGACGCCAGACGAAGGATAGCGCTCCAACCACAGCAGTATCTCGACCCAACAACCGTCAGCACAGCCCTAAACGCAGCGTGGCCGACACCATTTGCACACAATTCCCGCAAAAGACCATCCAATCCGTGTGGCGGCTCAAACACAAGGATTCAGCGTGGATCAGCGGTCAAACACCCAGTGACGACGCATACCAGGCTGCGCTACTAGTCTACAGCTTCACATTTTTTCGATACTGAAAATGCAGAAGGGCTGAATACTTTGCAGGAACGGTTTCAATTGGACCGCGACAGACCAGTCGCCAACTTCGGAGCAAGAGCACCCATGGACATGCAGGGGTCGTGTCACGCATGGAAGCAGCGCAAGGCGCCCGAGACTTATGCGTTCAACGCTGTAACTAATTAATTAAGTTTTTCCGGAGCAACGCAACATGGCCGGCGACACGACTACATCAGCCCGTGGCGCTGGACCGCCTGTGGGCCGTGCCGTGCCGCCAACGGCGGGTCATGTTAGTTCGGAATTGACGGCTCCGCATTGGAGCGGCTCGTAGGGCGCGAGTTGGCTGCATTCCGAGTTCATATTGGCAATGCAGACACCACTTGCTCCGTATATCGCTGTATGCTTCTCTTCTGATTAATCCGAAGCGAGCTCATGGACGCGGCGGTCTTCAATTCGTGCCTTGTCCGCGCTAATGCCGTTTCGGAGCCTATTCCGGGATATCTGTGCCGCCTGAGGTAGCAGCAAAGGTGTGTGAACGGTGGCCTGCTGCTTTAATGACCCAGGCAAGCCTGGCTAGCCCCGCAAGTTCTTGTTAACGTCGTCGCAAAGGCAGCCATATGAATTATTTGACTTGATCAAGAGGGTGCGGGTAAGCCATGGGCGAGACTTCATGCCCAATTAGGACCTTCTGGGCGCCTCATTCCACGCGGATATCCAGCCACCTCGAGTTTCGCGAGGCTCGAATCATGTGTTCAATTCACATGTTCAATTCCCAAGCTCTCCACAGCGGCAGCTAACATGCCGCCTCGTTTCTGCATGTGGAAGCTCTACGAGTATTGGTGCGCTTCAGTTAACAAGGTGCACCGCATCGTCTGTTTCCCACCAACACTACGCCAAATGCGGAGGGTACATGTGCGGCATATTGTCGTTTCTTCAAATCGGGTTCCTTGGTGCGACCCCAATCTCGTGGGATACACTGCTCCACACAACATCAACGTATGACTGGCCCTCCGAACCACGGCAGAATGCCACTAGTTACCGTCTGCTATCCAACTGCAGTCCTCGGTGGCGGGTCGGACTACAATGGTAAAACGATCAGTCATGTTGCGCAGTGGATGGAGGATGATCTCAGCCAACTACATCCAACCGGTGCTTACCGTTCGCAATATCTCTTTACGTTTCGGTGTTAGAGAAAACGGATAGCTAATCCTCTGCCAGTTCCGTGAATAGGACAACGAATATCTCATACCTTAGGAACTCAGGACCGCCCCTGGCATCCCTGAAACCAGCCATGTACGCCACTGTGTTGCCCTACACTGTCGTCGTCTCCATCCTATCATTATGGGCCACTGCGAAATCCACAGGATACCATGAGGGTGCGATGTGTTACGGTACGTCAACCCGCTCATCGGAACGAGCGACAGATCCTCAGAAGATGGCGGGATGATTCCATCAGTTGCACCGCCCTTCGGTATGACCCGATGGACGCCTCAGACCCGCGAAAATTTCATCTCGAGTGTGCCATATTCATATCAGGATCGGCGTATACACGGATTTCAGGCGACGCATCAGCCCGCGATTTGGATGGGCGAGCTTGGTCAAATGGTGCTCATGCCCGGCCTGTCAGGTAAGGGTGACGATGGGGTGAAAATTGCCTTCCAGGAGAGGGGTCTGTCTTTCAACAAGACGGATGAAAACAGCACACCGTATATCTACGAAACGTTGTTGAATGCGGACTCCGAGGGAGAGTTTGGTTGGGAGCTGACGGAAGAGGCGGCTGGATCTGGACCAGTACCTGGTGGCTCGTCGCCTGGCACTCCGCCTCCAAACAGGCACCTACGAAAGCGAGACATGGATGAGAAACTCTCCGAATTGGAGGCCGGGCATCATATGGGCGAAGCCTCGAAGACACCGGGTTGTGGCGAGCCTCATTACGCCAATACTATCCGAGCAGCCATGACGGCAACTTCGCATGTTGGCCATCTTCGCTTCGACTTTGAGGGGCACAACCGCCAAAATGACTCAGCGCATCACCTGCCCTATGTCATTCTTCAGGCAAGTCGGCCACACTGGCAGGGCACTATCCAAATTGATCCCGAGACGCGCGAGGTCTCCGGTAGCAACTCTCAGCGCCAGGACTATGCGCTTGGACCCGATCATGCAAAGTCGTTTAGGAGTTATTTCGTCTCTCGATTTTCGGCCAAATTTTCCTCCTATGGCACTGCGTATGGTGGGCTTATTCAGAAAGGGCAAAGCAAGGCCTGTGGCGAGAATGCGAGCGCATACATCACATTTGACAAATCTGTGAATCGAGTTGAAGTGCGCACTGGTGTCTCATTTGTAAGCATTGAACAGGCAAGGAAGAACCTTGAAGTAGAGATACCCGACGGTAGATCCTTCGAATCCACAGTTCAGTCAACGAAATATGCTTGGTTGGAGAAGCTCGGCCGAGTCAGAATCTCCGGCATTAACAGCACAGATGCGGACCATGATCCACTCACTATTTTCTATACCGGCCTCTTCCATGCGCTCCAGTACCCTAGCGACTTCTCGGAACCTACCAGTTCTGTAGATGAAACCAACCGTACATTCTACAGTGGATACACGGATAGTGTACATGAATCAAACGATTCATATTATCAATCTTGGTCTATCTGGGACACTTACAGAGCCCAACACTCACTGCTGACTCTGTTCGCACCAGAGCGCGTTAACTCCATGATGCGTTCTCTACTCCACATCTTCGACTGGTCAGGCCGCCTACCAATGTGGGCGAATATGGTTGAGACCAACATTATGATCGCTACGAACGCCGACGCCGTATTGGCGAACGCGCTACAGCGAGGGTTCCGAGACTTTGACATTTCTAAAGCTTGGAAGGCCGTTTACAAGGATGCGTACGAACCCCCCAAGCTGGACACTGAGCTCCGCTACTACGATCGCCAACCCAATACACCATATGAAGTCCGCGCGGGCCTTACAAGCTACCTCGAGCATGGCTGGGTAGACGACGATAGATGGGCCGAGGCAGGGAGCCGGACACTAGATTATGCCTTCGACGACTATGCCGCAGCGGTGGTGGCGTCCCACGCTGGTGACAACGCAACCGCACAAGAGCTCTACTCCCGAAGTCGTAATTACGCAAAGATCTGGAACAATGATACCCAGTTTATGCAGTCACGTAACTCCAACGGAGCTTTTGCGAACGAAAATTCGGGATGGACTGAGGGAGATAAATGGGTCTACACGTTTGACGTGATGCATGACGTGGGGGGTCTTGCATCGCTATTCGCAAATGGCAAGTTTGGCATGCGGGAGAAGCTGGATACATACTTCTCCGAAGGTCACAACGACCACACCAATGAGCCATCACATCACGTGCCCTATTTGTACGCTGCCCTGGGGCTCCCAGCCGATACAGCAGAGAAAGTGCGCCAGATTGCGTGGAGTAATTACAATGCGACGCCGTGGGGTCTGAGCGGCAACGAGGATCTGGGGCAGATGAGCGCGTGGTACGTCATGTCAGCGATGGGGTTTTATCCTGTGAACCCGGCGTCTGGTGAGTACGTTGTAGGGACGCCATTTTTTGATGAGGTGGAGATTCGACTTCCTACCATGCCTTGGACAGAGAGCAGGGATGAACATATACTCAGGATTTCCGCCCCTGGTGCTGGCAGTGAAGACAAGGGCTACATCAAGGGATTAAAAGTGGATGGGAGAAGTATTGATCAACCGCTGTTGAGGCATGCTGATATTATTGACGCAAGGCATATCAGCTTTGAGATGAGCTCCATGCCGACATCCTGGGGTAGGGACAGGGCCTTTGCTCAATCTGTGTAGGGCTAGGCTTCCCTTTGTTTGGCCTACAAATGCTTACCCTTCGCTGAAACAATCGCTATTGCGACTTGCAACTACGTTTTGTGAACCATAGTATTACAGTATCTTGTCAGTGGTGCTACTTAGTCCGTCGCCATGTATTGATGGGACTTTTCTCTGGCACGAGTGCTCCATAGTAGAAAAGGCCATTTGGCAACACAACTCGTAGAGGCGGCGGCTCAGTATGCAGCTGCATCTGTGGGACCACCTTCACCTTGCATCACACCATCCGCGGCCCGTTCCGTCTCTATGTCGTTAACTCTTCCCAGGTTTTGTCACGAGCATATGCAAGCTCCCCCATGACCTATGATGCCACGAGCGCTGCTCATACTCGACAGAGGCCTGGATGTCCAAGCATTGAAGATCAAATGCTAAAAGGTACAATAAGTCCTGCTGTCGCGCACTCAGCAGCTGTTTAGCAAGCGAGAATACTCCGCACGGTTGGCGGAATAATGGTCATAATGCCTCCTGCAGATCGTGCATAGCTGTTTAATAGTCTCATGCCTCTATCTGTTGGACGAATGAACAACACATGTGACGTAGCGGAGAGGTATATTCGATTTCGCGAGGCTGAGCTGGGGCATAAAGAGAACAACTGCGACGCTCGATCGGTGAAGTAACGTTAACGTCGCAATGCGGGGGAGATTCGCGTGCGGGGGGAGAGCGATTCAGCCGTACTAACGTTAGTAGTTGGGTCGGGCTGCACAAATTACTTCGAACCAAGGTTCTGTAAACAGAAAACCAGCCATGCTCATGGATTACGGGTACTAAGTCAAAGTTTATGGCCATCTACTGCCTAGGTTCGGAGTAGAACCAGCGGGTACCTGTAGCTTGGTCCGTGTCTTAATTGACCTGCGTAGGTAGGGAGCACCGTGCGTCAAAGGCGCGGGGGGTGGTAATATGATGGTGCCAGTCGTCTTGTGACTTCCAGGTTCCATCCGACCCAGGGCACATGCACAAGGTCCCTACCTACCCTTTCAAGTAGCTTGGCCATCTGGCCTCGCAGGTATCGGTAGTGGACACCCACTCAGCTTCCCTGAACCCCTGCATTGTCATCCACGCATGTGCTCTAATTTCCTAGGTACTTTCAACTCCTCGCCCCTGGCTCAGCAGAAGCTACCCTACCTAGCCAGAGTGCCCGTGCGGTTACATCTTTCTGGCTCGTTCCATGTTCCAGGGCATCTTCCAATTGACTGTCATGCAAGATGGCAAGGCGGGGATGGGCAGGCCGATCACTACGCCATGTGCTCCGTACCCGGAGTACGGAGTAGTATCCCAATGTCAAGCTGCAAGGAGCTACTGCAATGACGGTGACACTTGTTCGTTTTTCTACAAAAGCAACGAGCCACCCGCGCCTCGGATGAAATCTGATTTTTCGCAATTGACCTCTGCAAATTGGCAACCCGTGTGTTTTTGTGTAGGAAAAATGCGTCTTCAACCTCTCTACGTCGTGCTTTACGGGCTCGCCGCCGTGGCCGACGTCGCTTTGGCTGTCAAGGTCAACCCTTTGCCGGCACCACAGAATATCACTTGGGGCACATCCGGCCCCAAGCCTGTCGGACACCTAAGTCTCCGCACAAACGGTGGCCACAGCTCAGGAGACAACGCACGTATTCTCAGAGACGCCTGGGATCGCGCATCCAAAGCAATCACCACCTTGAACTGGGTGCCGCAAGCGATTGAAGCGCCGATCCCTGTGTTCGACCCATTTCCGACTCCGGGCAGCGACAGCAATTCCAAGCGAGAGGATAGCGCTACAACCACAACCGCCCGGTGGCTGACAGACGTCAACGTCAAAATAGCCGACTGGTCGGCCGACTTGAAGCACGGTGTTGACGAAAGCTACACGCTTTCCATCACGCCATCGTCTTCGGTCGTAGAGATTACGGCCAAGACGGTATGGGGCGCGCTCCACGCCTTCGTGACATTCCAGCAGATTGTTATTGCAGATGGCCGAGGTGGTTGGCTTGTCGAACAGCCCGTCTCGATAGACGACTTTCCCAAATATTCTTACCGAGGTGTCATGATTGACACGGGGCGAAACTTCATATCCGTCGACAAGATTTTTGAGCAGATTGACGGCTTGGCTCTCTCCAAGATGAACATCTTGCACTGGCACATCACGGATACACAGTCCTGGCCGATTCAGATCAATGTGTACCCACAGGTCACGAAAGATGCATACTCTGCCAGAGAGACCTACTCTGCTCGAGACGTTCAGGGTATCATTGCTTACGCTCGTGCTCGCGGCGTTCGCGTGATTCCAGAGATCGACATGCCCGGTCATTCAGCCTCAGGGTGGAAGCAAATTGACAAAGACATTGTCACTTGCGAAAACAGTTGGTGGTCCAATGACAATTGGCCACTGCATACCGCTGTACAGCCTAACCCGGGGCAACTGGATGTCCTCAACCCCAAAACCTACTCTGTCGTTCAGAAGGTATACTCGGAGCTCTCGGGGCGCTTCACGGACGACTTCTTCCATGTAGGGGGCGACGAGCTGCAAGTAGGATGCTTCAACTTTAGCAAGCCCATCCGGGACTGGTTTGCAGCGGACAAGTCGCGTACCTATTTTGATCTCAATCAATACTGGATCGACCACTCTCTCCCTATATTTATGTCGACGAAGAACACCGGCAAGAAAGATCGTCGTCTGATCATGTGGGAAGATGTCGTCCTGTCTGCCGATTCACACGCCAAAAATGTCTCCAAGGACATCATCATGCAATCCTGGAACAATGGCATTGCAAACATCGCGAAACTGACCACCGCGGGCTACGACGTCATCGTGTCTAGCTCCGACTTTCTGTATCTGGACTGCGGCTTCGGTGGCTATGTTACGAATGACCCTCGCTATGACGTGCAAGAGAACCCTGACCCGACTGGCTCGGCAGCGTCCTTCAACTACGGTGGCATCGGTGGCTCGTGGTGCGCACCATACAAAACCTGGCAGCGAATTTACGACTACGACTTCACTAGCAATCTGACCGACTCGCAGGCAAAACATGTCATCGGCGCTGCTGCTCCACTGTGGTCTGAACAAGTCGACGATACTATCATCAGTGGCAAGATGTGGCCTAGGGCTGCCGCATTGGCGGAATTGGTATGGTCGGGCAACAGAGACCCTGCGACTGGAAAGAAAAGGACAACGACATTTACCCAAAGGATACTGAATTTTAGGGAGTATTTGGTTGCAAATGGGATCGCCGCAACTCCTCTGGTGCCCAAGTACTGCTTACAGCATCCCCATGCTTGTGATTTATACTATGATCAAGGTGCGGTGCATTAGATGCTCAGCCGCGCGTGTGAAGGCAGCGCCCCATAGTCTTCTTCTGAAGCCAATGATAAGATTCATTTCATAACCCTACGGTATTATTGGCAATTACCTACATATTTTCTTGACATGCTTGCAATGGTCAACTGTGACCACAAGCGATGCCGGACGCAAGCCGGCACAGTCTAGTCGCAGAAGGAGTCCCGAATTTTATTGTGCGAGCTACTAGATGGGGCAACCGAAACAATTCAGCTCATTGTATGAATCGGTCTTGAGCTGAAGTATGGTAAAAGGTTCAGCCATGTCTTTTGAGATCGTATCCATTTCTTTATGAGCTCTCGACCTCAGATATCTTTGCCATTTGCTTGGCGGCCCATGACACTGCCATGAAGCTTGCTGCAAGAATTTCTAATGATGGGACCCTGACGTGTCCTGTGGAGCTTCATGCCGAAGATAATAACTGTTGACATTGTGTCATGGGGGAGACATAGGCACAAAGCTATTACGACAGCCGGCAGCCCAACGCCGCCAAGGGTAAACGTAAGCGTGGTAACAGTCTGCTCTCTGTCTGTATCCCTGATTTCCACAGTTGCGCGTGATTGACCCGCAAATACGAAATTACACTTGCGCGTAGTCTAATCTGTACATGGAGAGCTCACTTTCAACCCCGACCCACGTGAAGGATTCCAACAGATGTGGTAGTAACCCTAAAAATATAAGCTTGGTTGAGACATGCGGGACAACCGCGTCATCAAGCACTGTGACACCTGGCCACGCGTACAGCCTGGATCCTCCGCCAAACGCTAAGATGAGCATGTGGGACGATGGACCCAGTCCTTCAAGATGGGGCCCCGTCCAGCACATCAGAACCCAAAGCTGTGGCCTCATTGAGCACTTGTTTGGAGACGTGCCGTATTAACAACCCGCTCTGAGCCTAACGTGGCCATCGCCCGCTCTGCCGGGCGTTTGCGTTCTCTGTTCTCCACTTTGTAGCTTTGCGTGTAGAGAATGCGTGCAGCTTAAGTGTGTGATCAAAACTACTATCAAAACTACTTTGAGTCCACGTCTCTGCCATTAGAAGGATGAGCGACCTTCGTGGGGCAATCGTCGCCAGGAGCTTGCGTAGCCTTGCATTGATACCGAGTACCATCGTTGACACAGCCTCAACACTTTTCTCAGGGGATTGCGCGGCAGGTTTGGGAACAAAGGCTTAAAACGGGTGCACTAAAGCGCAACAGCCTTACAAGACAGAAACCTGCCAATGACATGCCGTGGAATTGTGGTCCCATCCATGGCACGGATGCTCTTTCTAAAGTGGTTCTATCGAACCACGCCGCCATGCGCCAATCCCAATGTTCGTTACCCGACCTGCAATAGAGTGATGAATGCCGTCGTTTGGGAAAGGGCCACATGCACGGCAAGACAAGACCAGGAGACCTGCAGACCCATTATGGACAATTTCGGCCCCTTACGTATTGAATGTTCTCCTATTCACGACCTCTACTGCCGGTATATCCCGCCATTCCCTCATGTCTGACAATGTATATGCAACTGCAAGTCCTGCCCCCTTCTCGATTCTTCCGGACACAGACTTCTCTTTTCAACAATGGTGTGTTTTTTAACAACTTCTTGTTCTCGGTTTGTTGGATTCATCTACGATCAGTTCGATCCCACCTTGGTCAACTTTTTTTATGGCCCATACCTCCTTCCCCGGTGACTCCGTGGCGGTATCCAGACGGTACGATTGACAACACTGTATGATGACGAGCTTTCCGAGGAGCGGCTTGCAGACGTTTGCATTGGTGATATTATTATCTCTCATTGTCATCTGTGCAACTCATCAACTCAGCAACACGGAAGACTTTGCATTTGCCGGCCAGTTATCTGAGCCGATGACCCTAATAGACAAATGCAACACAACTGCCCCTGAGCTGCTTTATAGCGCCGAAACGAGCTTCGATCGGGCAATACCCAATACGATTCACCAAATTTGGAAAACGCCTGACGTTAAAACATATTCCACGCATGTCGAACCGTCACACGAGCCTTGGAAAACGATGTTCGAGCCGCTCAACTATACAGTCAAGCTTTGGACCGATGGCGACGTCCTCCAACTCATAAAGAACAAGTACTCTTGGCTGTTGTCGACATACGAAGCGTATCCCCAGAACATACAGCGAGCTGACATGGCTCGGCTTATAATTTTGGAGGCAGAAGGGGGCATCTACGCTGACTTGGACGTTTACCCAAGCTCTGCCGGGCAGATATCATGCCTGCAACATCTCGGCATGCAAGCCATCTTTGCTTCCACTCGAGGAACTCTCGGCTTGAGTAACCACTTCTTTATGGCCGAGCGTGGATCTTCCTTCCTACGATGGACTCTCTACGAGGCCAAAAGACGTGGTGGCACAAGATCGAATCGGATTCCACTACCGTATCTTCAGGTGTTTTGGTCTACAGGACCAATGATGGTAACCTCAGCATTTCGAACGTATGCCTGGTTACATGACACATTGCGACAGGATCTTGGGTTGCTGGGTGAAAATTACGAAGGGGCGGTAATACGACATGCCGCTGGGCGCTCCTGGCACGGGTCAGACGGGCAAATCTTGAATTACATTGCAGACAATGTTGGAGTCAACTCTCTGCTGCTTACAATTTCTTTTATATTCACCATTGTCGGACTTGTTTACATTTTCAAGGGGACACGTGGCAGGTGCATCGGTTTTCTATGCCAAAAGTAGCTGATGCGGAGAAGCGACGCCAGTCTGGCTGAGGTCGGAATGACCACTTATGATTACTGTGTAACTCAGTTTGCTTATATTCAGGGCTCAATCATCTGGATAATGAGATTTTGTTGCTCTTTACTCAACAGACGGAGAGCCAATATCATATATCAGCAATAATTAGCCTCCGTGGGGCACCCTGCGCAAAGCCCTTTGGCTAAGTTTCAGAGTAGCCATAGACGGCATGAAGTCAATGGCAACCTTTTCTTTGATTGGCATGATATGCGCTGGGCTATTCATGGCTTTTGGATAATCTCATCTCAAGTGAACACGTCCAGATGCACTAGAAATCTTATTTATGCATCCAACTTGCACCCAGCCAATCCAAAGGAACATGGTGTCTGTTCTGATAGTATTAAGAATCTGATTAAGTGCGAGCCATTCACATTAGTTGTAGTTCAATTCTGTAGCGCTGGAATGGTTCGACATTTAACCCAGAACTGTGTCTGACGTAATATGGCCACCCTCTCCGCCTGAAACGGTATGCCTCGTATTTTGACCTACAGAGTCATGATGGAGGTCGAGTCCTCATTCGCGTCCAAATTGGGGTTGCGGTTATTCTTTGGTAGAACCAAGCGTACACATCAAAGAGTGCCCCCAGATGGGTTCAGCATATCTGGTGGCTTGTAAAAGTGAATGCAAATGCTTGCGTAACGTAAGAGATGTTGCTGATGAAACTGGGTGACACGGTGGATCATTACTCGGCCGGGGACCATTCGAGCATGGCATATACAACCGGTGGTCTAATACTACTTCGCTTCAATAACGACCGCCACGATAACGCGGCCACCGCCGGCATGAGCAGATGAGCGAGTACGGCGTTGTCTGCTCATGACATGCTAGCACTCCCTGGCCAAATATACAAACTCTCTTCTTCAGACAGCCCCCATCCTCCCAGGGCCCTCAAATGAAAATAGCAACCCAAACGATGACATCCGACTGTGAGCCTCGCTTTCGGAACTCGACCCTGACGCTGAATGCCCGTAGTAGTGCTGAGTGATGTATGGCGATGTAGCTCGGATTAGGCCTCCATACTCCACATCTTCCGTTGACAGCATGGAGTAGGTCATGGCAAAATGCTTATATCCTCCAGCATACAGCCGCAAGGGAAAAATGATGAACATCAGTCGAGGCGGGTCAGAAACGGAAATCTGTGTGAGCATTGCCAGTCGCTTATGCCACCATTGGTGGTACCAGGTTCGTACTCCGCACTCAGCTGCAGGGCCGGCCGGCAGTTGCGGACACCGGACAACGCACCGACATCTCTGCCGTAGGGACTCACTTGGCACCTAGCTGCGTTGTTATGGAAATCCTCGGTCGGTGAGTAGCTACACCGCCACGTCGAACAAACTTGCGATCCATGGATCAATGGATGTCTGTTGGGACGTACGGAGCAGTTACAGAATAACCTACTCCGTACATACTCTGCAATGCCAGTTGAGGACTAGCACGGCGTTGCAGGTCTCGCACTGGCGCTTTCGCGCAGCTGAGTGCAGAGTGTGGAGTACTTTACGCTATCTAACTTTGCTAGCGCGCCCTCTCGCTTATCTCTAGGTAGGTATCCGCTCTTCTCCCTCGGGACTGTACCAACCGCAGCTTCCCCAGCTTGGCCCGGCCACTTTCCCCATCCTTCCCGCCGGCCCATCGCGCGCCCCAAGCATCTTCTGCGGCACGAGTAATTACTTGCACACGTGCGCAGCCGGGAGGCGTTCAACATACATCTTTGCCAGGTGCGACAGCGTCCGACATGCTCATGTGCAACGACATTCTTCGCAAATGAGGCTTTGTCTGCCACTGCCCTTACGACTGCGACTGCGACTGCGACTGCAGCTCGAGCGGTGGCCGGTGCCCGGTGCTCCCGCCGCCGACGACGACGACGACGACGACGACGGCAGAAACGACTGACGACGACCCTTGAGCCGCTCTCGACGGCGATAAACACTAGTGGGTTGCGCGTTGACTGCCTTTACGCGCGTCATCACGGCCGTTCCCTCCACGCCCTGTCTTGCTGGATCGTGTCTCGTCCCCAACGACCACCGGCTAGGAATCAACGACAATGGCGCCACATGGGGACATCGAGCTCAACCCCATCAGCCAGACTAAAGCGGAGTCCATTATACAAGGCAGCTCTCACAGCATGCGGGAGCCAGATTACGATGCGAAGTCGCCGCGACGTTTCCGGCGCTTTCTCGACAGCTTCAAGCCCGACGAAGCGAGCGCGAGCTTCTTCCCCAGCGATCACCTCACCCAGGTGAGCAGCATCACCGGTCCATATTACTATGACCTGCGGGCGGCGGCCCTTCAGTCAGCCAATATAGGCTTGGCGCGAAAACTCAAGGGAAGACACTTGCAGATGATCGCCATTGGAGGCGCCATCGGCACGGGTTTGTTCGTGGCTTCCGGAAAGGCGCTGGAAGCCGGAGGACCTGCGTCCCTGCTGATAGCCTATACCACCGTTGGCACCTTGTTGTATTGTACATGTCAAGCCCTCGGAGAGCTGGCCGTCATCTTCCCCATTACCGGGTCTTTTTCTTCGTGGGCGACGCGATTCTTGGACCCTTCTTGGGGCTTTGCCATGGGCTGGACGTAAGTGGCGTTGGCGAGGTTTACAGGCCTATGAATCGAATGCTGACTCAAGCTATTATAGCTATGCTGTACAGTGGCTCATCGTCCTGCCGTTGGAGATCATCGCGGCAGCCCTGACTATCCGATACTGGACTGATCAGCTGCCGAATGCCATATTTGTGACCTTATTCCTAGTCACGATCATTGTCATCAATCTCTTCGGTGTCAAGGGCTACGGCGAAGCAGAATTCGTCTTCTCAATCATCAAAGTAATCGCTGTCATTGGGTTCATGTGAGTGCCGACGCCGACGGGGAGACCGTGGCTATCCTTGGTCCGCTGACACTTCGGCCCAGCCTCCTTGGAATCGTCATCAATTGCAGTGGGACTCCTGATGGTGGATACATTGGCGGCGAGTTCTGGCACAATCCCGGGGCCTTTAACGACGGTTTTAAGGGCCTATGCAGCGTCTTTGTTACTGCAGCGTTCGCCTTTGCGGGGACGGAGCTAATTGGTCTAGCCGCCGCTGAGACAGCTAACCCTCGGAAATCCCTTCCCACGGCCATCAAACAGGTGTTTTGGCGGATAACCCTCTTCTATATCGTGTCCCTCACGCTTGTTGGCCTTCTGGTTCCATATACCGACCCTCGACTTCTGGACGCTAACAGTAGCGTAGACGCGAAAGCGTCGCCCTTTGTCATCGCTATTGAGAGTGCTGGCATTGAGGTTCTGCCGTCTGTCATGAACTCGGTCATTTTAATTGCAGTCCTATCCGTGGGAAACTCAGCCGTCTTTGGGGCTTCTAGAACTCTTGTCGCCCTCGCCAAGCTCAACCAAGCGCCAAAGGTTCTTGGTTATGTGGACAAGAAAGGTCGACCGATGGTTGCGATTGCGGTTGCCGCCATCTTTGGCCTCCTCGCCTACCTTGCCGACTTACACACAAAGACGGACGTACTCGACTGGCTCGTCGCAATCTCAGGCCTGGCGTCCATATTTATCTGGTTCTCAATCTGCCTTTGCCACATCCGTTTCCGTCGCGCATGGGCCTACCACGGGCGCAGTCTTGGCACCTTGCCTTTTGTGTCTCAAGTCGGCGTCCCGGGTTCCTATCTCGGCATAGCCCTAAATGTCTTTATCCTCAGCGCGCAGTTCTGGGTAGCCGCTTTCCCAATCGACTGGCAAGACATGGACGCTAGCGCAATTGCGCAAAATTTCTTCCTCAATTATATGGGTGTGCCTATCACGTTTCTATTTTTCTTCATACATAAGGTGATATACCGGACAAAGTATGTCAGGGTACGTGATATGGACGTCGATACTGGACGGCGAGAATTTAACTTGCCGATTTTGGTTGCGCAGGAGATTGATGAACGAGCGACATGGCCAAAGTGGAAAAAGTTCTATAAATTTTTCTGCTAATAGTGCCTTGGGGCGGAGAAGTGTTCTTGTCTTGCATTTTTGTCTGGACTTCTTCTATCAGGCGGGTGGAAAGTGTTTCCGTGGTTGAATCAAACTAAGCCGTGTGTGATTAGATGGAGCTCACCGGGTGCGACTTATACCATTGTGTTGTCTCGCGGCGTTCGAGACGAATATTTTAATGAAACAACACGCCGGGAGCGCCCCATTGGCACTCTCGTCTACGGAGTACAGGCTCTTATTTGGACCGTTCCCTGCTTCGCAAAGCCGCTGTGAAGGTTGAGAAGCCCTCCCTTCCCCCCAAGCCGCCCATCACCCCATAGCGATGTCTCCATTCGTTCGGACCACGCTCTAGTAGGTTGTTCCATAGGCTCGTCCGCACTCCTCCATAAAGATCTTGGGTCGGCCAGACATTTCCCGGTTTTCTCAGTGACGAATTGTGGAACTGTTGGACACGCAATACGATTGCGTTCTGCAGAAGTGTAGATTTCTGCGCCTACAACACCCTTTTCCTGATGTGGTATCTGTGGTACGAGTGATCACATAAATGATTTCTCTCTTTCTTGTAGAGGTCCACGAGCTACAAACCACTATGCCGTTGGGTTTATGGCTCATTAAGCCACGCTGAGAGAAATTTCTCAAATGTTCTGCCTGATCATTACATCGTGGCTGTTGCGGCTTCCTGGTGGAAACTCGTATGTGCTCGAGTGTAAATATGCGCCGCGTTGTAGAATTCTCAAAGTTTTGCTGCCACACGTGCAAAAACGGTTTGTTGAACCGTGCACCGGTTCACAATGATGGGTCATATTCAAATGCTCTATTGGCCTCAATATCTTCACAAGCACCGTCTATCGTTTCTAGCTTTCGCAGCAATGTTTTGGCACACTTGTTCTTACTCGTTCGGTCTTTCATTTCCAATTTAGCTTAGTTATTTGCTTCCATGTCACCACATTCATTGGTCATATCTCATGTTGCCTCGCAAACATCAGATATACTTATCAATGATGATAAGACCTTGGGGTGTTGTCACCCTGTTTGTTCTCAACCAACTGATCTGTCGCTCCATTTCTTTGCCTATCTAGCCTAATACGATGGCATCCAAGTTGATCCAAGAAACAGAGGAGCCATGCCTACATCTTCTAGCTGCCGCTTGATCTGGCAGTCGCATCAACCGCTCCGGGTGGAACGCCGTACGCGACAGTCCGGAGATTGGAAACGAATGCTACAAGACGATCGATGATGATAAGTGCACCTTTAACACAGGGCATTCACTCGGGATATCCCAGAGTTACAGCACGACATAGCAGTAGACATGGGTTTGGGGCAGTTTGTAAGCGGCATCTCGGTCTTGTTTCGGCTAGATGGCAACTTCAACGGCTAGATTTCCCGTTACTACGTGTTGCTCAGCGTCGTTGGACAACTGCGGGACACACCAGTGGCAATGGAAACGTAGTGCAACGATAGCACGGAAAGATTTTCCAATTTTGATCCCGGGAGTATTCGCTATGTGAGCCTTATTTGTATCACTGAGGCCTCTGGTAATCCGTGGACGAGCATTGCCGATCTGGAAATCTTCAGCGTCTCGAGTAATTACGCCCCTAGTAGCGGGCGGGGGCGGTCGGGCCTGACAATCGACTTCCTTATTGTCCCTATGGCTGGTGCCGTTGAGCTCAAGTCCGAAAAGTAGGCCTTTAGTCAGCGTTTGAGAGCAACTTGTATAACAGCTTCGCCGGACGTTTCACGCTAGTGTCCACGTAGCATTCAGCGACAGTGGACATTACGGACATCACCGAGCGCAACATCACTAACATCGGCCACGACACGTTTTGTCCTGGCATATCTATGGATGTCGGAGGCAAGATTGTTGTGAAAGGTGGCAGGTTTACCGAAAAGAGCTCCCTTTAAAATTCCAACTCCCATCTCTAGGTGCCAGGCTCCTAAATGAAGATATTTCGTGGTTACCAATTATCTGCCACATGCTCGGATGGGCGGGTCTTCACCATTGGCGGGTCTTCGAGCGGCAGCCAGTTAGAGAAGAACGGCGAAATTTACGCATCGTCTAAAGCTTGGAGGATGCTACCACGCGCAGTTGTACAGGTCATGTTGACGGCGGATAAGCAAGACATCTACCGTGCCTACAGTCATGGTTGATTATTCGTCTGGAGGAATGAGTCTAAGTTGCAGGTTGGTCCTAGCACAGCCATGAACTGGTACTTGACTGAAGGTGGCGGCGATGTAAACTCTGAGGGTTCCCGGGCGTTGTCCAGGGGCTTCGATCCCAACTCCATGTACGGGAACGCCGTCATGAATGGAAAGACCAGGTGTAAAATATTGGTGATAGGGGGCGTTCCGTGGTCCCAAGGCGGCGATACCTGACACCACCAACGCCAACATAGTGACTGTCGGCGATGTTGGCTCGACATTGGCTCAGGGGCCCAAATGTCATTTGCCTCCAGTGGCATGTATTACGTCAAGATCTTTCACTTCTCAGTTGTGCTTCTGGATTGGATAGTCTTGTTCACTGGTGGTCAAATGCATGGCGGTCCTGTTTGAGAACTTCGACACCTCGACACCTCACTGACCTCAGAGTTGGGAAAGATCGGATTTAGAAGCAGAGGCCTATTTCATTGTTCGCGTACACCATAGCCTTGCCCCGCCACTTCCCGATGCAACGGTCTTCAATGGCAGTGCAGGACTTTGCGGAAGTTGCACCACTTCGATGCGCAGATCTTTTCGCCACAAGACCACTTTAACCGTCATAAGAAGCCGACTACGCAGGCATGCCTGGGCTTGTATACACTACATATTTCGCCGACGTTCAAGGGGGGGAAAATGGGTTGCATGCGAAATCAATTATGTGGCTACAGAAGAGCAAAATGATACTATATGTAAAGCAAATCCTTCGAATCAGATAATCTCCTTAGGAATTCTGCAACAATCCACAGCTGAGCAAAAACTGACATCATTCTGGCTGGCCGCAGCGGTCTTCGGAAGGCTCTGCCGAGCAGGCCAAATCTCGCGATTGGCCTCCACCTCTCGCTGGTAGTGACCCTGTACAAGATCACGGACGGACTTCTGGAAGAATAGGGGCCCTTTCTCCATCTGGGGATGTAGTTCACCACTGACAAACACACCAGCACCAAGGTTCTTCTGAGCATTCGCACAGAGATCCTTATCCTCTGACATGATTCTCTTGTACATGGCGTTGATCGTTTCAAAATCTTCGTCGCTGGAATTTCGGTTCCTGTATACTTCATATTTCATCGTTGACCTCGTCGGGCCACTGGGCATGAATCGTTGGATGAAGAAAAAATGAGGCCTTCTCATGAGAAAGGGTAGTCAGCGGCCATACTGCAGCTCGGTATGATGGCTTTGCGCGCTTACGAGATGTTCATTGACGCGTTGGGGAAGTAGTATGTGCTAGCAACCCTGAAGCCTCGTGCTATTTGCTGCGGGGTGGGATTGCCGAAATGCTGAATGTGCCCATCCTTTGTCTGAACCGAGTAGGATTTGAGATCTGCGATGGTCGGAATATCGGGATGCGAAGTCTTGCAGTGATAGCATTCATTGTAGTTGTCCGCAAGAATCTTCCAGTTGTACTCCCCCTCCATCTCCCAGGCATGATCAAATTGGTAATCGTCGAAGTTGTAGACTTCATACCTGCTTTGATGATCGACTCCATCAAAGTCGTCTGCCCAAGCGATTTCAGGCTTTTCACCCCCATCGAGGTTTACCCAGATGAACCCATTGTCATCTATGTGGACATGAATGGGCAAAAGTCCATTTTGTGACTTGTCAAAGCCGTGAAGCTCCTGATATCCCGGCGCCTTGGCAAGCTTCCCGCTGAGACCGTACGACCACCCGTGATATTTGCAGGAGAAGATGAAACTATTCCCTTGCTCCCTCGTAACAATAGGAAAAGCGCGGTGCCTGCAGACGTTATGAAATGCATTGATACTTCCTTCACGGTCTCGGCAAATAATGAACTCGAAACCGGCAACTGTATATCGCACCCAATCCCCTGACGAAGAAAATCTGAGCTTATGCGTGATAAGGAGCCATTTTTTAGAGAAAATAGCCCTTCTTTCAAGCTCGTACATTTCTTGTGAAGTGTACCACGAGGCAGGCAGGGCTCTTATCGGAGATGTTTCGCCCAGTGGCGGAGACCCTCCCAAGCTGAAAAGACCCCTGAAGAACGACTGTGCCATGTTGATACTGACGGCGTGATGACGAACGACAAGTTCAAGCAAAATTATTTGGGGATTTAATAAAAACAGAAATTACTACAAGGAAACCTTTAGATAGTCCATCATCTGATGGTGACCGTAAGCCTGCGTTTATACTGTACTGCCTTTAAGCAAGTTGCAAGTTTACTATCAGGTTCCCCCTGCCCCGTAGTGTTGACTTGCACATCGAGTGTGTTCAGCTGGTCCGTAATGTACTGCATCGGTATGTAATGCCGATCACATGATCGGATATCTTGCCATTTGGAGCCGTCCGCGGAGTTTGTCCAACATTAGAACTTGTGAGAGGATCGGTCTCCAAGAACAGGGAGCCTTAAAACAATAGCTCCCTTATGCAGACTTCGGTGGAACAACAGCGCCACAAGGCCACATGATGCATGACTATGCACCAGGTTCCCATTCAGGTCGTCACGTATAGACTTCCGTCGACGAGTGGCGAAGGATGCGGCACCGTGTGCAGGGAGGCGGATATTGGCTCCGGATATTACGATGGATCGTACCCTGTTCCAGCCAGTGGGTGAGCCTCACACGCTCCATTTTCCGTGGCTAACACAGTTGTTTTAGATATCCATTCCGAAGAGTTATGAGCAGCGCTGCACATATACTGCAAAGAGAGAGGATTCGAGGAAAGCGATACGCGCTGGTACGATTTGCGTATTGCACTGTTGGATCTGAAAGACGCGACCCAGTCGCAGTACTCGTAATGCTTGAGGGTAGCCACGTTACGTTATCAGCGTTTTCTCATTCGCCGGCAGAGCTAACTCCCCGCTGCCCTGCACCAACAGCCCAAGCCCACCCCTCTCTGGACAAACTATTCCGGTTGTGGAGAAGCAGTGGCATATGTTGCATTAGCGCGCTCCTCTTTAAGCTATCGCTCCCCGTTGTCTAATCTTCGCGCGCGGCGTTGCAGAAGCTGAAGAGCCTACAGGTACTCCGTAGTTCGTATGCACATGTGGCCATCGAGATTCTATTCTCCTCGTGTTTTTACCGTAGCCAACACTTGAAGGTCCAAGAGCATGGAGACGGCGATGTACCAAGGCTGTAGGTCGCGTGACCGCTTTAACGGAGTGCATCTCCGCTCCGCCACATCTCCCTCCTGTGCTTTCCCCCCTCATATCACTTCCCCCCCTCCTTCGTATTGCGATGTCGGAGGCAGCTAATTTAGAGCGGGCGTGGCCATGTTGGCAACAGAGTAGGATGTGCAGCTATTTCTATGCAGAGCATGAACAGAATGCTTGACATATACAGAGACAACCAACTTGCCCTCGTCGTCAACATCCACACTAAACTGGTCAATTGGTGCACTGCACAGTCCGCACTCACCTACAGTCCCGTACTGGCCATAAAACCGCTACTGATACGTGTTTTATTCCAGTGCTAAGATAACTCCAGATACGCCTTAGCTGCCGGATATGTCCTCCAAAGAAACATATCTCATCATTGGAGCAGGCGTTTTCGGCGTGTCTACCGCGTACCATCTCATCCAACAGCACCCTGGCGCTTCGGTGACTCTGGTTGACCGGGATGCATTTGATGCTGAGACTCGCGTTGCTGCCTCATGGGACTGGAATAAGGCAGTGCGTGCCGACTATGGTGATATAGTCTATTGCAGACTAGCTCTCGAGGCGCAACACGTCTTCAAAACGGATCCGCTTTGGATGCCCTACTTTCACGAGACGGGCGTCTACTGGATGTGCCGCAGCGACCACGCCAAAGATGTCATTGGAAATTATAAGAAGCTTGGTCGCAAGGCTGATATCTCTGCCGTGCCAATTGAAGAGGCTCGAAAGATGTACGGCGGGCTTTTTGACGACGCCGATTACACCGGCGTAAGAGAAGTGCTGGTGAATAAGACGAGTGGCTGGGCCGCTGCTGCAGACTGTTTGCGAGCCATTACCCGCAAGGCAGTGGACTTGGGTGTTGAATATGCGACAGCTGAGGTTCTAAGGCTACAATTTGACGACAAAGGTCAATGTAATGGAGTGTTGACAGCTGCAGGGAGCGTTTTGACAGCTACGCGTGTCATTCTCTGCACTGGGGCCTTCACATCAAAGCTGCTGGAATTCAGCGCTGCAGCTAGTGGATTAACAGCCCTTCGGGCCGGAGAGAGAATTGTTGCGGGTGGCATCACTACGGGAATGGCACAGCTTGACGACGAGTTATATCAGCAATTTGCGTCAATGCCTGTGGGCTTTCAGGGATACGCCGCAGACAAGGGTACTATTCCAAGTGAAAGCGCTACATCGAGTATCAAAGCTGAATTAAAATAGGTCCCTTCATCGGCAGTCTTCCGCCAACCAAGGACAAGGAGCTGAAGTGGTGGGGTCAAACAATCTTCAAAAACACTCGAGAAGTGTTGCCCGGATGCTATATTTCGACACCCCCTCCCGAGCCTGACTATGCCCAATGGAGGGTTTCCTCAAGACTCAAAAAAGATATTTGCCATGCAAAAGATGTCTTCTACGGCGGAAAAAGCGCCAAGTGGAAGATAAAGAGGCATCGTATCTGCTGGTGGGTTAATCGTGAGCTCCGTGGATATAATAGCTGGCTAATAGCTCCTCAGGGACGCTTTCACTCCAAGCGGGGACTTCATCATTTCTGCGCACTCGGCTTCAAAGGGGCTGTACGTGGCAACTTGTGGTTCGTTTCACGGCTACAAGTTCTTCCCTGTACTCGGCAAGTACGTGGTGCAAATGCTGGAAGATAAGCTATGTCCTGAACTCGCTCGTAAGTGGGCCTGGGACCGAATTCAACCCGATCCAAGCCTGAATGCAGAGTGGCCGAGAGTGGAAATGGAAGATTTGTTAGACATCGGTTCAAAGATATAGATGAAGGTCGCGTTTCGGGCTTTGTTCTCAAAACAAATTATGAGCAGTATTCTTTTCAAATCCGTCAACGTTATTGTTTCACTGATACTATTATGGGTGAATGAGGCGGCAGACATGATTGAAGCGAGTCTCTATGGCACCCATTTGTCAAACATGGCGCGAGCATGAGTCGATGTTTAGGCAATCGCGATGCGTGATGCGTGACAGAACTAAGACGGCAAAAAAGCCTTAGCCGTGATGACTCCACTATGATGAAGCGAATCCAAATCCCAAAATTCCTTCACAATACCTAGGAAGCTATCACTGCCCCACGGTCTTTGCCGCGGTCCTATTTCGTTAGGGCTTCGGCGATAGGAGTTGCAAGGCGCGGAGTGCTGCATTGAGCTCGATGACTAAAGGCTACTGACCAGTTAATCATGCAAACTCCCGTTTTAACTTCCCATTTGCACTGGCTTGATGGAGAGAGCTTTCCACGCGTGTTACGAGTAGCCTGTTTATCTATAAGCTCCTTAGTACTCCGTACGGAGTAGCTGGATCTGGTTAACCCTTCCAAAACCCCGCGCTAATGACCCCGGATCTGGTTGCAGATTGGGGTGCAGCAAGCTAAGTCGGCTTATTAGTGCCGGGAGAGGGGGAAGGGGGAAGAGGGGCGGGGGGGAGAGGGGGGGGGGGG
>JALHBU010000136.1:0-22305 GCA_024340005.1 Tolypocladium tropicale | reverse complement strand
GGGGGGGGGGAACACCCTTTTCGCAACGACCCTTTCCTTCGCGTTTGCCATGTCCTTCACGTCTACCACCAGCCCAACCCTCCCTGGCACAAATGCTTTGCATTCATCTGCGGCTCTTTTCGGCGATCCGAAAATTCCTCCATTGCAGCACTGGACGTCTCGTACTTCGGCGTGCCATCTTGATGCCGAAGCATGCTGAGGCTCACAATCCCTCCGGTCAGCTGGTCCAGAAAAGCAGCGGCCCCGTGACCTTCTCGCATGTGGCATCTCGAGGTGCTCGATTCCACGTGGGAGGTGATGGCTGCTACGGTCTTGAAGCGTCTGTTGCAGGCGGGACAGCTGTACATGAACTCGCCGTGGGTGGACGACTGGAGGGGACTGACGGAATGGCCCGATGCTCTGCTAGTTTCGCTGTGTGGTGTTAGTGACGTACTCTGTAGCAACGCACTTGCATGGGGCTCGACTTACTTGCCGACTCGACGAGTACCGCAAATCAAGTCTTGGAGATTGAGATAGCTTGGAGGTTTGTCGGAAGGATGGCCTGGGTGTTGCATTGAGTACACGGAGGCGCGAACCGAGGATTGGTGTGCACTGGCTGCTTGAGCACCTGGATTTGACCAATGTGACGAAGAAACAATGTCGGAATCGTCCTTGATGTTGCCCCCCACGCTCACGCTATTTCCCGGTATGACTAATGTCGTTCCACTGACTGCAGGAGCTTGAAGTCTGTTGATGCTCCAGTCCGTGACTCCTTGGCTCCCAGGAAGCTTAGCAGAAGTGGCAATGATTTCCTGAACTATTTCCTTCTTGATGAAGCAGTCGGTGACGCCATCACTTTGTCGTGAACTCACGGTGGTCTCAACATATCCTTGATGAGCATCTTCACCGCCGCTGTCGGATAATCCGTTGATGTGTGGAGGGTGTGGTTCTGGCTTGTTGGCTTCTCCGGATAGAAAATTCTTGACAGTCAAGTCAATCAAGCGCTGATGTCCAGGCTGCGACGTTGTTGTCGTGTTGTCATGTGAAGTGCATTGCCGTTTCACGCACCAGTCCGTCACGCCCTCGCTGCCGGCAATCTTCGTGGTGGCATGGTGTGAGGCCGTGCAAGCTTCGGGAACCAAATCGTCGTGGCCCTCACTGCTAGCAAGGCCTGCAAGATCATTGATGCCTGCTGAGGATGCGCATCTGGTTGAGATGCAGTCGGTATGGGACTGCTGCAATAGCTTGTTCGAGCCAGTGCTGCTTCCAGAAGGTTTACCACTTCGGACAGTCCAGTTGGTGACACCCTCAGCGTCTGGCAGCTTGGTGTGGCTACCGGCCGTTGAATCTGCAGAGAGATCGTCCCAAGACCGGGTGTGTCCAGAAGCAGCAACCTCGGCGGCGGTTTCAGCCCACCATGTTGGACCGGGTGTCTCGATGGGGCCGAAGTATTTAGAGTAGTTGCCCTGAACCGGCTGCTTCGTAATTGCCTCTAGCTTTCGGGCAAACTCGGTCTTCTTTTGTCGCCTCTCTTCGATCTCCCAAGGGCTGATGCAGGAGCACTGGCCTCGTTCGATGTGGGCCATCAGGCTTGCAATGCGAATAAATGGCCCTTGACCACAGCCAGGGCAGCAAATGTTTTGTTTCTCGGGATGTGCCTACTTCAGTGTTAGCTGAGAGGCATGGAGGAGAAGGCGGCAACAGAGGACGGGTGGTGTTTTGGGCAACTCACCTCTCGCATGTGCCGAACTTCGCCCATCTCGGTCTTGAAGTCCATGCCACAGTGCTTGCAGCTGATATGCTTGTCGGCTCCATTCTGACGCATCTTCTTCTTGTGGTCCCACAGAGCATCCCAGGTTGGGAACACCCTGTTGCAAGGTTTGCAACGCCAGGGGCTGTCGTCGTGCTGGAGAGATGGCATCGTGTTGTGGCAACGCGGTGTGTTGTTGATGCTAGAAAGTCGGGTCCGCTTGGCTTGAAGGTACGCCTCAGCCACACTGGGGGAGTTTGCAAGAGAACCTTCAGTGGAAGGTGCTGGTTGGGGCGCGCGTCCTTGCTGACTGGTCTGTTGAAGCTGTATTGAAGACCTTGGCTTGTTGACGCAGGGTGTCAGACGGTGGAAAGGAGAAAAAAGATGCACAGACGGGCTCCTCTGAGGTGCGCGTTAAATATAATGCGGCAAAGGACCTGAACAAGCCAGGAAAAGGCTCTCTTGCTGCCTAGGAAAGTGCGTGTTGTGGAGGCGTGAAGCATGTTAAATATGTCAACATCTTAGAGCGCGAAGACTCCTGGCATGCGCGTTAGAGTTGTGCTCGCAGCCTCTCACGCACGCCCGAGCAGGCGAGGCTTACGTACTGGGTGGGCTTTGGCTGAGAAGCCGGCCCGAGAAGAGTGCCTCGCAGCATCCCTCGGCTTCTAATCTAGCTCTGGATAAACCACACTGCTCATGCCGCCACCGTCGTCTTCTTCCCCGTACCCGCGATGCACTTCGCCCTCTCCGTGCTCGACGTGACGGCCGTAAACCTCATGGCCTGAATATGCCTCCTCGTCTTCGTCCTCGTCCTCACCCTCATCTTCATCTTCATCCTCTGCACCACTGCCCGAGTTCATGTCCTCGTCCTCAAACACCGCCCTTCCCTCATCGCCTGCTGCGCTTTCCTGGGTATACGCTGAAGGGGGTTGCTCCGAGATGACACTTGGGCTCTTGCCAAGGTCCCGAACCCGCACGTTGTACCCGGTGCTCTTCTTCTTAGGGGGCTCCCGGCCACGTAAAGCTACGAGCTCCTCGTTGGTGAGGTGCAGGTTTGGCAGTGGTAGGTGAAAGGTGGACGAAGCAGGCTTGGTCGGCGTCCTATCGCCACACTCGAGAGTCTGTGCAAAATCTGTCCGCGTGAGATGCCGGCCGAACTGAATGGCAACCAGTTTTGTCTTCATGATGGCCTTGACTTTAGCCCAAAGCCCGCCGTGGTACCACCCGCTGTTGACATCCCAAGTGGGACGCACTGCGGCATTGTCCAAAAGCTCCCTGAGCAAGGGATCCGTAATGTCGCAAACCTGCCAGACCTTGCCGTCCGTGTGATACGACTCTCCGTCAAAGGTGTGGCTTTGAGACTTGTCCACTGCATAATCCTTATTGAGGCTGGCCTGCGACCTGCGGAGCGCCGCCCACGTTTGTTCCTGGTGAGCGTTCTTCCTCTTGGATAGTTTGAACATGAGCGTCTGGTAGATGCGGTATTTGGGATCTGTCCGGGGATCGAGGCCGTAGGGCACGACACCGTCCCTCCAGGGACCACCTTTAAACTGGTAGGCTGTATAATTGAGATAGCGCTTCAGCTCGTTCCAGTTTCGGAGTTTCCCGCCGAGGTGGTTGAGCAAGGAACGGCGAGTCCACACGGGGCGATCTTGGAATGCCTCCTCAAGCTGGGCTATGACTTCCATCGTCCTGGCATCCGTCACATCCGGGGGACTTTGAGGTCCCGTCGGGGCAGGATCCTCAGCACCGATAAAGTAACCGACTTGCTTCACTGCCGTGGTGTTGAAGGTGTCGCCGTCTTCGGTGGTGCGGACGTAGGGGTTTTGTGAGTAGTTATAGTTGAACGGCAGGCTCATGTGCGTAAATAGAGGTGGTGGTATGATGTCGACGTCTGGGCCAGTATCCGTGCCAGGCTGAAACTTGAACATCTTGATACCCTGAACTGAAGCAGATCGTTAGCAAGGCTCAGTTGACTAGGGGGCAGCTAGAAGTGGCCGGCCACGCACCATCTCCGGGGAGGACTTGCTGCGCGTATCTTTGCGCGAATGATGACTTGGACATGTCCCAATAAAAGTCGGCCAGGCCTCGGAAGCGGTGCGTGTGTTTGATGGTGCCGACAGCTTCGACTTGATACTTGTCGACGTTGTCGGCCAGCTTACGTCGAAGGATCTTCGGGTCGTCAAGCCGCGCAATGGAACAAATGTTGTTTTCCGATGCGTGCAAAGGGGGCGAGGTGGAAGCGATGGCACCTGGGGCATCGGCATCTCGGATCTCGATATCCCCTTCCCAAGGACCATCGGACCCGCGCTTCCGTTTGCGCCCTGTCCGCTTGGGCACGGTGATTTTGAGCACAACGTTGTGGGATTTGGCGTTGTGGGACATGATAGGGGGGCAAAAGGGACTCTCAGGGTTGAGATAGAAGGGCAGAGAGGTCCTTGTGGGATCCAAGGTCTGGCGAGGATGCACCATTAGTATCAGTCAAGGACCGACAACGGGCAATGCTCACATGAGTCAGTGAAGGGGCCCGGCCAAATGCCTTGACAGCTCGGTCAATGTTTTCCACCACGGCAGGTATCTCGACTGCGGCCAGGTAACGCGCAGGGATAGGATATCGCGGGGCGGCATCCTCAGGAGCATCATCCTCGGCGACGTCGGGCGCGGGCTGGCCGTTAGCCTCGTCCTGATGGCCGGCCGAGACATCACGTTCACCGTCAGATGGCGAGCTCATTGTTGCTGCGATTTAGCGGCTCGTCTAATCAAGAAGCTCCCAAATTATGCGGAGGATCCCGTCATGCGGGAGCAAGGCTGCTTGCTCGGCGTCCAGCGTTCCGACGTCCAAGGCCTCGAGGGCGCTTTCGGGTCTCGTGGAGAGACGCTCGACTGCACCTGGGTCCGCCACTGCTCATTTCCACGCACTCACTTTAGCTGCAGGAGCACATCCTTCTCGCGGCGACTGTGTTGAACGTTCAGGCAGAGCGGGATCATGCACACTGTGCCTGCATGAGCTCGGGCTTGTCCGCATGGAGTAACGTATGGCTGCACTGTAGACGGGACGTTGGTTGGCCGGCGTCACGGGGCCGCCGTTGCCGACGGTGGAACCAGGAAGAATGGTGTTCCAGGTCCGACAGGGCCTGGTCCGTGCGTCTGCCTCCCGTGACCACTGACGCCTCGACGACCAGCGATTCGCTGAGCGTGTTTATGGCTTGAAGCTCCATCTCCCGCCCGCTGCATCGACGGCTGCCGACAACAACAGCAGCAATAAAAATTGCCAGCAGCAGCAGCAGTGGTAAGGCGCGCACAAGAGCCTCAGACACAAGGACCCGTCCGCAAGCTGCCTCGGCTGCGTCCTGAGCTTCTTGTTCTCTCGTCTCCGCGGGCCTGTATTCCTTTGACCTTCGAACCACGGCACCACCAATCACGACAAGCGGGGCAAGCTTCAGTCCCCGTCCCGTTCCTTGCTGGACCCCAGCACCGCCCGCTGTTCCTAGGCTCAATGTTGTGGTCGAGCGCCTGGAAGTAGCCGCCCCGTCGTCCCCTGACGTGTTCTTAGCGCCGCCCTGCAGCGCTCTCCAGGTGAGCACCAGCCAGCACCCGACAGTGAGGTGTGCCTTGGCCCCCGTCACTGCACTGCTGCAGAAGAGGCCCCCCCCGCCAGCATTCCACCACCCCTCGGCACCGCCAGCACCGGGCAAGCACCAGCACTCGCACTCGCACTGCACCTCTCACCCGACCCGTGGATGCCTCCTCTCCCCGCGCCCATCCTCCACCAGCCCACTCCCGCCCACTCGCCATTCATCATCTGTCCAGCCCTCCAACCCTGGCTCATTTCGGCGCCCAGACAAGCAGATAGCGGCACTTCTCCCGCCTCCATCTCCCCGTCGTCGTCTCATCTCGCCCCGAGCTGTCTGTTGCGTCGTCCCTCCTCCCCCTTTTGGCGCGCCGACCGTTCATCAGCCAAAGTCGTCGTTGGGCTTCCTAGCTGTCCGCAACAACACGCAGCAGCAGCTGACGCCGACCCCCGAGCGCAGAGCGAGCGTCGGCCACTTGCGAGCCGTCGATTGACCCTTGTCAGAGCAGCACTTTGGGCTAGCCGCAACGGCGTGCCAGTTCGTGCAGCTGTCGAGCGACTGATCAAGGCCCGCCCGTCGCAACACCTTGCGCCCAGTGCCATAACCTCGACCCCTGCCATCTCCTGCAGCCCGCGTTCTGGGACTGGGTCCAACGATCTCCTATCCAACCTCCTCCGCGGCCTGTCTCCGTGGCACCTCGCACGCCTCGCACCTCGTCCACGCGTGCTCGCGATCTGAAGTCGCCGTGGGGTAGACCATCGCGTCGAGTCGTTGCGTCAAGTCACCATCGCTCCCCGCCGCCAGCCCTGCGCTTGACGTCGTCGCCCAGCTACCCCACCGCACACGTACGGGGTCGACTTCTCGACGTGCATACCTGACCAGAGCCGATCAATGCTACCGTCGGGCACCATGAAGCGCTTCAGTCAAAGAGTTGTGAGTTGCCCCCTCCTCAATGGACCAAGGACCCGCCGTCGACGTTGGAGCCCCGTATCGGCAGATGGCTGACACTTGGGAACCCCGGCAGCTTTCGCGAGGCAAGGACACCGGCAAGTCCTCCAAGAAGAATAAGGATTCCAAGGATGGAACCGCGTCCCCTTCGTCTCGAGATCCGTCCACCCAGTCTCCGGTGCTTACGCCGTCCTCGTCGACATCGACGCTCAACGACATTCGAAACAAGCCGCTGCCCCCAAACTCCGCCAACCATGGAAGCGATCATGGCGCACCCAACCAGCCATCGAACCTCTCCAACGTCGCCCAGCAGGGCAGCCTTCCTGATCGTTTCGGCTCCATGGGAGGTTCCTCGAGTCCCAACGGCGCCGGCGCCAGTTCCCGGCTCCCCCCGACCGTTGTCATCAGCCCAACCCCAGGCGTGAGACCCCCTCTCCCAGCCCAGGATCGCTATAGCATACCTGTGCGTGCACTCGTTCGCATTGCTGACACCTCATGATTAGCATATCCCTCCCCCGGGAGCTGCCGAGACGATGCCGCATGATTTGGCGCCACCCAAACCTGGCCAAAAGTCGCTCATGATCCACAGAGGCATCGACAACCGCGATGCTATCCCAGAAGGTCTTCGGACACCCAAGCGACAGCACTCGTCTCGCTTCGATATTTCCGCCCACAGAGAGCTAGAGAAGCTACCTGGGTTTCACGAGGTGCCTCCGAACAGGCGTCAGGAGCTGTTCATGCAAAAGATTGACCAGTGCAATGTCATCTTCGACTTCAACGATGCCAGCGGCGACATGAAGGCCAAGGAGATCAAGCGGCTTGCTCTCCATGAGCTGCTTGATTATGTCGCCAACAACAGACAAGTCATTACGGAGCCCATGTATCCCAGGGTCGTCGACATGTTCGCTAAGAATCTGTTCCGACCCATCCCGCCTCCTGTCAACCCCCAGGGCGAAGCATTCGACCCGGAAGAGGACGAACCCGTCTTGGAAGTTGCATGGCCACACATCCAGGTGGTGTACGAGTTCTTCTTGCGTTTTATCGAGAGTCAAGACTTCAACACCAACATCGCCAAGGCGTACATCGACCACAGCTTCGTTCTGCAGTTGCTCGACCTCTTTGACTCCGAGGACCCTCGCGAACGAGACTTTTTGAAAACGACGCTACACCGCATCTATGGCAAGTTCCTCAACCTTCGATCCTTTATCCGCCGATCCATCAACAACGTCTTTTTCCAATTTACGTATGAAACGGAACGGTTCAACGGCATCGCCGAGCTCCTTGAGATATTGGGCTCCATCATCAACGGCTTTGCGCTGCCACTGAAGGAAGAGCACAAGATTTTCTTGACTCGTGTTCTGCTGCCTTTACACAAGCCCAAGAGCCTCAGCATGTACCATCCTCAGCTGGCCTACTGCATTGTTCAGTTCTTGGAGAAGGATGCATCCCTGACGGAAGACGTGAGTGGACGCACTGCCCCAACCACATCGTCGTTTGCCACTAACGTAGCTCAGGTCGTCCTTGGACTATTGCGCTATTGGCCCAAGGTCAACAGCACGAAGGAGGTCATGTTCTTGAACGAGGTCGAGGACATCTTCGAGGTAATGGACCCTGCCGAATTTGCCAAGGTCCAGGAGCCCCTTTTCCATCAGCTGGCCAAGTCCGTTGCCAGCCCACACTTCCAAGTCGCCGAGCGAGCATTGTACTTCTGGAACAACGAATACTTCTGCAACCTCGTAAGCGACAATGTGGAGATTATCCTCCCCATTATGTTTGCACCGCTCTACGAAAACTCCAAGGGCCACTGGAATAGGTAAGGCAGCTGCCTGACGCTACTTGCATCCACGGACGCTAACCTTGCTTAGAACCATTCATGGCATGGTTTACAACGCTATGAAGTTGTTCATGGAGATCAACCCGCAGCTGTTTGACGATTGCTCCCACGACTACACCGAGCAGCAAAACAGTGCCGCGGAGCGTGAGGCGTTGCGAGAGCGCAAATGGGCGGCCCTAGGCGAGAAGGCGAACCAACGACGCGCGGCGAACGGTACAGTTGCAGATGCGCTGCCGCGCGTGCAGGTGGGAACTCTGCCTCGAGTCGACGAAGCTGATCCCGCCACCGAGGACAACCAGAAGCGACTTGACTCTCTCAAGCTTCAAGATGCTGCCGGTCGACGACCTAGCGTGCATGAGCGACAAAGCTCTGTCGGCTCGACTAGAAGTCGGTGACGGCCTTGATGCTGATACTGGCGTGTCCTCACCTCCACTGTGTTATTTGGTCCGGCGCACCCAGGTCAAGGGGTTCTTGCGCCTAAAGCAGGGGTATCTCAATAGCTGCGAGGCGGCTGCTTGGGCCATCCCATCACCACACATGGGATGTTACCTGTTCTTCACCAACTGAGCGACTACGCGGCATTCACGAGACACGGTGTAGCAGGGCCAAAAAATGCCATTTGATGGACCGGATAGGCCAGTAGACATTGCGGGCTTTGGGCGTTCATCTGTATCTTGCAGATGGCCACCATGCCGCCGTTAGCCTTGTCGGTCTCGGCCGACGACTTTTCACGAACACCAAACGTCAACATATCAGTAACGCAGAGATTCTTCATATTTGACGGCTGAAATGCTTATCGTTTCTTGATGCCTGTCTTCCTCGGATGCGCAGCACAGACCGAGGGGGCCTGGCTTTCTGCACTTTGAATATGGAAGGAAAAGCGCGACAGATGCTCCTTACGCGCAAGACTTTGGCATTTCATGTATGGTTTCTGTTTCGGCCTTTTTACACTGCCATGGTTTTTTGTTCTCGCGAGCACAAAAAGCATCGGTGCAGGGAATAGGCGCATGGGGGTCGACGGCCGTCCGATGGTGACTAGGCCCTTGCCATGGAGCAGTCGCAGTGGGGTTGGTGGTTTCGCTGCTATGGATAATGCCGGGAGGTTTGTCAGAGCGGCCCGGTGGTGCCCTGATTTGTTGCTGGATGCTTCGTAGACGACGATGAGTAGGTCGAAATTCAAATCGTATAGACTTTTTCTTTACTTTTGGAGCTTGACGCTTGACGACGCTGCCGGTCGACGTACGCTGCATCTTGATGTAGCAACACATGCTTTCTTACGCTCATTTCCATCATGAGGAACAGTGTTCGTCATACGAATGCTCGTTGGTGATTTCTCGCCCCGTGCAGCGCGGTGGATATGTCTACTGTGCACTACGGAGTCCGTCTCGCCCTCCCAGTCGCCTCGTATGGGGAAAAAATTACTTTGTCTCATGGTAGTGCACCTGTCATGGCAGTTCCCGATCACCTCACACAACCATGGGGAAGTGGAAGAACCATTGTGTCTCGTGACGCATTCCTTTCCTAGCGGCTGGTAGTCCACTCTACGGGACGTGTGATGATACATCGTAAGGCATTATTCGTACACCTGAAAGTTGGGCTGGAGGACGCGGCAGTTTCCTCCGAATCCTGCGCAGCTGATGGACATGATCCTTCAGCCGTCAGGACAGACGGTCACATGAACCAGACTCTCTCAGTATCCACCGCCGCCATAGCCGCCGCCGCCGCCGTAGCCACGGCCGCGGCCGTAATTGTTGCCTCCGTAGCTATGTCCTCTCCCGCGACCTCGGTAACCGCGACCACCCCCTCCCCCACGGCCATTTCCTCCCCCCCAGTTGTTGTTGAATTGCTGGTGCTCATTGAACGGTGGCGGCGGCGGCGGAGGAGGAGGAGGCACCGGGCCCGAAGCCCACCCGCCGCTCATCATCGGCGGAGGCACAAATCCGGGCTGATTAGGAGTCCAGGAGTGCGACAGTGAAGGAGGTAGAGGGGGTGGAGGGGGCACGAAAGTGCCTTGGTAGCCGACGGGAGGCGGCGGCGGGATGGGGAAGTTTCCCGGCCCTTGATGAGGCATTGCGGGGACGTTGCGAGGAGCCGTGGGCAGCGGTGGAGCTGCGCGGCTGTCTCTGTGGCGGAAAGACCCCGGTGGAGAGCGGTGATGTCTTGAATCCGTGCGAGCGGGAGAACGAGACCGGCTGCGAGAGCGGGACCGACTGCGCGACGACCGGCTTCGGCTATCGTAGTCTTGCCGGCTTGACCGGCCTCTCCGCCGGCTCGCGCTAGGACTGCGGCTGTCCGAACTGTCTCTATGGCGAGGCCGGCTCGAGCTCCGACTGCGTAATCTACCGCGGCTACCGCTTCGACTCCGGCTGGAGCTCCTAGAGCGTGTTGAGAATTTCTGGCGTTTAGCGCGCGGCGAACGGCTTCGAGAGGTCCTGATGGGCGGGCTTGCCCGTCTCTGGTGTGGTTGTCGAGATTGCAGTGCGCTTTGCGTGTCTGCTTTCTGAGTGGTGTGTGTGATCTGATCATCATTCTTCCTTGCAGTAGTACGCTTGCAGAGAGGCTGTGACCAACCCCAGTACGTTTCATCGGCGTGTCTCTCCGCCGCCGCACCGGATCTCATTTCCTCGCCCAGTTGGTTGACCTCGGAGTCAACTTTGGTTTGCATGTTCTCCTTCTGATAGAGCTGTTCTTTATCCGCCAGCGCAGCCTTGGCCGCGTCGAGGAGAGCAGAGCTGGCGGGTCCAGTTGAAAGATGAACTGGGCGCATGTCGGTTCGACGAAGGGGTAGGATTGAGTTTGGGACCAACTCAGCCAGCCAGCAAGCTGGTGGAAGTCTGGACCATGCCGTTTTCGAGTTGCCATGACGTGAAGGCACGATAAAGGGCGTGTCTTTGGCGAGCTTGAGGTCCTCGCCGGACATTTGGATGCGGGTCCCGGATTCCCTATCCGAGGCACGCGAAAAAGCGTCTCGAAGTCGCGGAACCATGGAAGAGGGGATATACCCGCGCTCTTCCCAGAGAGCGATGAGATCTCGTACCTTCTTCAAGTGCTTGGGGCACTTTTCAAAGGTGGACGCGGTTGCCACCATGGCGAGCAAATGCATGTCCCAAACCTCGGCAAACCAACCGTTTCTCTGTCTGGCAACGGCGTGATGCAGCACGTCGTTGACGACATAAAGAACAGCTAGTCTTCTTCTCTTGACGCTTGGTCGGTCGAAGTCCAGGTCCATGCTCTCTGAGAGCGCGACGAGAAACTTGCCCAAGGCTGCAGCCCGCCCTCTCGACTGCACCACGTTGGCGATGATCCAGTTCTTGCATTTCTGTGGGCCCCATGTTTAGCGAACAGGCCGGGCAAAGGAACGAGAGAGAGATTGCCGCTCTCCAGCGATTAGGCAAACCTGAACGTTGGGGCGCGAGCACTCATCGAGCGTGTTGTTGAGCTGCTGGATGAATTCCTCGACATCACGTTTAGCCAGCGGGTTCGGGTCGTGGCGGAGGAGCGAGCTTGTGAGCGCGGCTTTGGCGCTGGCGAGCTCTGGAGTGGCCACCATTGCGGCACGCGCTCCTTTGGAGCTGCGACGGTGAAGGGAGCCTGACGTGACAGTAGCAGAAGAGGTCTGAAGGCGCTTCGATGAGGCTACCAAAGCGCAGTCTCATGGCTACAGTGGTCGGAGCTCTCAGAACCAGTGGTTGAGCTTTGGTGGGGCGGCCTCTCAGCTGCTTCGTCGGCTAAGCTTCGGGTGGAGACGGAATCTCTGGGCGCAAGCCGCATCGACTTGATATTGGATCCCGGCTTAGGGATGCAGGCAATTACAGTACGAAGCAGCCCTTTCGCCGATACTACAAGAATTTCTGGGTAGTAGAAGCATAGAAAGCCTTCGCATAGCAGTATTTCGCTGTTGTGGACCAAGAGCTTGGTAGTATCTGGCCGTACGAGTGGATATAATACAAGCGGCATGTGAAGCGCATCATCCCGAGCCGCGACTCCGTTTCGAACATTGCGCAAACCCGCACTAGAGGTGCAGAACATTAAGATACCGTGCTGTGACCATGAACGCCGCGTGATACTTTGCACATGTGAACTTTTCTTCCTTCTTGCCGGGCGTCCCGTCGCGGACTCGGCGGCTCACGAAAACCGGTCGCCTTTCGGACTCCGATACGGAACGCTGCTTTCAAACTTGCTCTTCTCGCCCACGCGCTCCGCCTCCGTCGCCGGCGCATGCCTTGTCGGTGCGGGATCGTTGCTGCTGGCCTCCTGGCTAGGGGAACCGACGCTGTCGGTTCTCGCGGGGCCGCCGTTTGTCGTGGCCGAGGAAGCCGACGAACCCGGCGCGGGGGGCGAGTATTCGAGCGACTGCATGTCCTGCTTCTTCCTGCGGGCCTCCTCGAGCTTGATTTTACGGTCGGCATTGATCTCTCTCTTGGCAAAGAAGTACGCGCCGGCTCCGGCTGCGGTGGCGATCTCGTTAGCAGGAGCAGACTTGACGAAGCAGGAGGGCTTCTCTTACCGACGCACAGGGAGCCCCAGCCCAACCTGCGCAATAGAACCCTGGGTCAGTGATGCCATGACGGTTACAAGTGCCGGAGGGCGGATGCGAACCAGAAAGACTTGACCTGCATAGCTATTGTGTTAGCATGGGCTAGTGAAGCTCGAGTAGGTCCTGACTTGCGGTATTCATCTCGGCCGGTCTTTCAGCTCTGTCGCGTGACGTTCGATTGGTACTGAGTCAATTGCGCTTCGCGGTTCGAGGTGACGGAAGACGAAGAGCTACGGAGGCGCAGTGGTGATGATAAATGGTTGAAACGGAGAAGCCGGTGCAAATGATTCTTGGCTGGGTCCAGTACTCGTACGAGTTCGACCGGGGGCTGCGGGCGATTGCCGCCGCAGCGCGCTAACGGCATGCCTGCTGAGGCCCCAAGGGTCCTTGGGTCCCGTCCCTACCAGCACCCGACGCCTCAAAAAGCCCGACATGCCCGGGCCATTATCGGGATGGAGCGGGTGCCGCAAGGCTGCGCAGAGCACCTCGTGCTGACGGACCTTAGCCACTGCACGTCGCCCGGGGGCTGGTACGGCTGTCCAGTGGCGCTGCAGTGGAGCGGGACCCGTTGAGTTTCAGCCCTCGCACTGTAACGGAGCCCTTTGGCTAGCGCAGATGTCACAGTGCGCAGTCTTCGGCAGCTGCCAAGTATGACATCGACAAAGCTGCCCCGATGCAGGCCCCAGACTGCACCGGAGGCGTTGAGGAAGACACGCAAGCCACCTACCTCAAGCAACAACTACCGATGCCAGGCCCAGCTCGGCTGAGCCAACACCTCTGTCGCCTCAATCTCGAGCTGCAGCCATCGTCTCTGTAGCTTCCAAAAGAAGCCCTTGGAGCATCAGCATGCTCGGCGCGTGCTCAAAGGACCTGTTTCAGACGGTGCCAATCAGCGACCCCTCTCGACAGACATCCCTTGCGGATCGCCAACGACGCCGTCGACTGCGCCGCGCAGCCTCTCCTTTCCCACTGAGCGTCTCCCGAGCTGCATAGGCAGCCTCTTGCGTGCGATCTCTTACAGAGGACCACTGCGAGCCCTGGCGCGTGTCTTATGACATACACCAGCGAGAACGAATGGGTGTAAGGGGCATCGCGGCCCCAGAACCCCTCCGTCGAGATATACAAGCCCTCCACCATGGACCTTTCGACGGGCGACGGACCTGATGGGTCCTCAATCGTGAGCTATTCCTCTCGAACTACCGCGATATGGTACCTAACAATATTTAGAAGCCGGTGTCTTCACTCCTTGCCCGATTCGAGACGATGAACCAGCCCTCGGGCGGGCAACAACAGCCGCACCAACAAGCTTCTTCGCGACCAATCTCACCAGGCCCCAAGCCAGAAAGGCTCCGAAGCTTTAAGCCGTCGCAAGAATCAAGCTCTGCTCCCCCCAAGAGCCCGGTCATTGCACCCGTCAAACCGTCGAGCCGCTCCCCGATCGGACGGTCCCCGGCCACGCACGAAGGCAAAGACGCGCCAGCAATCCCACATGCGTCGGCTCGGCCACAGCCCGCCGCCAAACCGCAGAGCCTGTCGATGCAGACGCCGTCTGTAACAGTGCAACCTCCGCAGTCACCCCCAAAGGGTCGAGTGTCGATCATCACTTCAGGGGACCAGTCCCCCTTCCTCGACCCGGTTCCTACACCCACCGCAAACGCGCTTGCTGGTTCGCCGAATCCGATCAAGATTCCCAGCCGACCCCTGACTCCTATCAACCCCCTGAGCGCGCCTAGATCTCCGAAGCTTGTCTCGTCACGGCCTCCGTCGCCTCCTCCACCGCGACGCTCTGGGGAGGTAAGAAGGGATGGAGGAGCCAAGCAGCCTCCGCCCCCGCCAGCTCCACGAGGGGAAAGGCATGTGCAGGCCCGCCCTCCTCCTGGGAGTCTGCCAAAGCCTCGCGAAAGAGAACCTGCAAGCAAATCAGAAATTACCACAGAGACATCTCCGTTCAACAGCCCTCCTACTAGTCCCAGAGAGAGCAGTGACGACACGCCACCAGATCTACCCACACGGCCGAGGCCACAGGTTCAGCGTGATGCATTCGGAAGAGCGCATTCGGTCATAGGAGGTTATGAGCCGCCGCCAGTGCACCATTCCGTTGCTGTAAAGCGGATGGGACGAGATCCGAATATAAACGGTTCCGTCTCTGGACAAATCACGCCGCAACGTACCGGAGACCATCACATTTCCTACCCATCGAAACCCCCGGCCCAGGATTCGCTGCAGTTGCTTGCCGGCAACGCTATAAGAGCGCCACCACGGCCACCCAGGCCCATTTCCCAGGGCAACATTCCCAAGGTCGAAATGCTTTCTTCCTCGGCCCCTCCTACCAGGCCACCGTCGCGACTAACTTCACGTGAATTCCCTCCGTTGCCGGCCAGACCGCCTGCCAGTACGGAAATAAGAGGCAAGGCTTCCGAGACCGCATGGCCTGAAAGCAAGAGAAGATCGCCTCCCATTACCGCTAGCGCCAAGGTTACCCAGCCCAAGTCTGCCCCCGAGACTGTTGGCCAAGTAACTTCATACCCCGACGGAGCCAACGCGAATCGCCGGCCCCCATACGTTAAAAAAGGCTGCCACGAGATACAAACGAAGTATGATCCCAGAGTAGTTGACGTCTGCGGTGAGCTCGTTTGCACCAGTGGCCACTTGACGCGGGTTTGGAACCTCCTGGACGGCGAGCAAATTATGAGCCTGGCTCACACCGAGGGGGTAAAGGCTACTGCTGTTGCTTTCAAACCCGGCGCGAACATTGATGCAGAAGGTACCGTTTTATGGATTGGTACAAATATAGGAGAGATTATGGAAGTCGAAGTCAACACGCAGCGGATCTTACAAAGCAAGGCTGGTGTGCATGGCAGAGCCGAAGTCATCAGAATATATCGACATTTGAACGAGCTTTGGACCTTTGACGAAGGGGGCACTCTGCACGTCTGGGGGCCTGACGCCGATGGAACGCCAAACTTGAGCCGCCAGCCTCACCAAAGCTACAAGCTGCCCAAGGTCCACACCCTATCGATGGTGGTGGGCGACGAACTGTGGCACGCAACGTCAAAGGCCATACGCGTATTTGCGCCTACGCTGGACGGTAGCAAACCCTTCCAAGTTCTGGTCAGACCTCTTTCGGCAGATGGTGCAGGCGACGTTAGTGCAGGCACGCAGATCAAGACGCAGCCCGGAAAGGTGTTTTTTGGTCACGCCGATGGAAAGATCAGCATTTTTTCGGCCGCTGACTACTCCTGCCTGCAAGTCTTGAGCATCAGCTCCTGGAAAATCAATGCACTGGCAGGTGTGGGCCAGTATATATGGGCGGGATACAACACGGGAAAGGTATGCGTATACGACATTAGCCAAAAGCCTTGGGTCATGAAGAAAGAGTGGCAGGCGCACGATCAGCCGATCATGAAGATGAAGGCCGATCCGGCCAGCTCGTACCGCCTGGACCGCCTGCAGGTCGTCTCGCTCGGCGGGGACAACAAAGTGAAGGTGTGGGATGGCCTGCTGCAGGACGACTGGCTGGAAGAAGACATGAAGTCGAAAGACACCAAGTATTGCGACTTTGACGAGATCAAAGCCATGATCATGACCTGGAACGCAGGGGCGTCGACACCTCACAGCCTCCGCTATTCGGACGGAGACGCCAACTTCTTCCAAGAGCTGGTGCAATCGAGCGGATCCCCAGACATCTTCATCTTCGGATTTCAGGAACTCGTCGATCTGGAAGACAAGACAGCCACCGCCAAACGGTTCCTAAAGTCGTCCAAGAAGAAAGAGGGGACAGACCAGGAGCGAATGAGCCACCAATATCGCAACTGGAGAGATTTCTTGATGAAGACGCTGGATGATTACACTTCCTCGAATGATTTGTATCATCTCTTACACTCTGCTCCGCTCGTGGGGCTCTTCACTTGTGTCTTTGTCAAATCCTCATTGAGGGAAAGGATACGCAACCTGAGCGCCGGTGAGGTGAAGCGGGGCATGGGGGGTCTGCACGGGAACAAGGGAGCTGTCGTTGTTCGATTCCAGGTCGATGATACGTCACTCTGTTTCCTGAACTGCCACCTCGCAGCCGGGCAGTCTCAGTCCAACTCTCGTCACAACGATGTCGCAGCAATTCTAGACACCAGCTTGTTCCCCGCGGAGCGTGACTCGGCGGTACAGATAGACACCTTCACGGGCGGCGGCGATGGCACCATGATCCTCGACCATGAGCTTTGCGTTCTGAATGGCGACTTGAACTATCGCATCGACACCATGTCTCGCGACACTGTCGTGAAAGCCGTTCAGCAAAAGAATCTGCCAAAACTTCTGGAGCGTGATCAACTCCTCGTTGCGCGCCGCCGGAACCCGGCCTTCCGACTACGCGCGTTTGAGGAGATGCCCATTACCTTTGCTCCGACCTACAAGTACGATGTCGGCACCGACAACTATGACACGAGCGAGAAGAGAAGGAGCCCTGCGTGGTGTGACCGGCTGCTGTACCGAGGACGCGGGAGGGTTCAGCAATTGGATTACAAAAGGCATGAAGTGAGAGTAAGCGACCATCGGCCCGTCACGGGCAGCTTCCGCCTGTGGGTGAAAAAGGTTGATCCAAGAGAGCGAGCTGTGGCATGGATGGAGAGCCAACAAGGCTTCGAGGATCTCCGGCAGCATGAAACTGCCAATGAAAAGTAAGTGATGTCGCTCACACCTCCAAATGGCGGAAATGCTGACGTAGAGGAAATAGGATTGCCTACATGGTGAACACTTGCGGGTACGACGAGGCGGCCAGCAATCAGTATTTGAAGGAAAAGGCAGCAAGAAAAGCCCAACGAAGCTCCGACAGGGGCAAGAGGGATTAGATTAATAAGATGACGAGAAGCACACGAATTATGTATGGCATGGCATGTAATGTGGCCGTTACAGCTCAGGCGCGGCATTAGGGTTTGGTCAACAGCGTGAACTGGGACTCAACAACTTTATACAGGTGGGGGAAGGGCTTGAGGAATGCTCAGCGTTTGGCATGGTGGTGCCTTGAGAGGTATCTGGTAGGTAGGCAGAGCGCCGTTAATCCTATGAGGGTTGAACGAGCACATAAGCGACTCTGGGACGTGAGATATAGAGCGGTGAAACCGAGGTTTCTTGCGCAGGACCGCAGATGGATCCGCCTTTGTGATTGATGTGACTCAACATGCGATGTGCAGCTCATGCCACAGACGCGTAAACTTGAAGTAATCAGACTACCTGCCCTTGTCCAGTTTACGTCTTTGTTGTCGGAGCGTCGGTAGAAGACTCCTTCTCTGGCAGCTTGTTCTCCTGCTTTGCAGCGTCTGACAAGTCTCCTTTCTCCGCTTCCATGGTCGTCTCGGGTGTTCCCTCCCTGTCATGGTCTGACATGACTGGGGAGTCTGCAGATGCAGCCTCCTTAAGCTGATCCTCTTCCGCGCCTTCTTTCGACGCGAAGAAGATGGAGAGAACGAGCCCAATTCCTGCCATCGCAATGGCACCATAGTAACCGGCTCTGTAGCCCTCGAGGAGTGCACCAGGATCTTGCTTGCCACCTTGGTTGGAAGTGACGGAGTCAGAGATGACGGTGAGGACAGCCACACCGAGAACTGCACCACCAACGTTGAGAAACATCTGCAGTTAGGTTAGCATGCAGTTCACTCGGTCAAGGGTTACGTCTGGGGGTTGTTCGTACGTTATACACGCCCGACACGGTTCCTTGAAGTTCTGCTGTCGCCGTTGCCACAACGGACACGTTGCCGACAAAGTATACGGTGCCAACGCCGGCGATATATAGGATCATGCCTGGGAGACACAGACGCCAGTAATCGTCGCCAGACCCCATGCGGCAGAGAAGAATCAAGCCAGTGATGCAGAGGAGCCAGCTAGAGAGGAGGAGTTTGCGAGGACCGACGGGCTGGAGGAGCATGGGTACGATGAAATTGACTCCCATGGCCGTGATGCCAAGAGGGAGGAAGCGGACGGCGGTGGATAGTGCAGAGAAGCCAAAGCCTGGAAAAGCGCGGGTTAGCAAGCCAACAGGAGGTCTCGGAACGAGGTGAAGAGGTTGGCATTGCTTACTTTGAAGCTGGAGGGTGAGCAGATAGTTGCTCCCCTGCCACACAGCATATGTCAACGCCGCAGCCACGCAGCCCAATACACGGATGCGGTCATTAAACATGTACCGAGGCAGGATTGGGTCCGAGGCGACTCTGAGCTCGACGAAGACGAAGACAGCCAGGAGGCAGACTGACACCACGAGGGTGGCGATGACGTCGGGCTCGCGCCATCCGTGGATGTTGCCGGTAGTCAGACCATAAACGAGCAGAATGAGGCCCGAAACGGAGAAGAAGGTGCCCAAAAAGTCGAGACGAATATGCAGCGCCGACCACTTGCTACGACCGTCGGGCGCAGAGGAGGAGGGGCCGGGGAGGTTGTGCGTGAAGAGCAGGGCCAGCGCGGCGATTTCCAGGGCGCCTTCGACGATAAGGCTGATCCAGAATATCTGCAAAGAAGTGATGTTAGACGCACAAGCCTTAGAAAAGGGGGATATTGCCCTACCCATTCCCAGGAGGCGAGAGAGGTGAACAAGCCTCCGATGATGGGGCCAAAACTACGACCATTAGCGACTCGAACCAGTGCAGCGAGCTGCTTTCGAAGGGACACTCACACAAAGCCGGTGGATCCCGCGGCTCCCCAGGCGCCGAACGCCTTGACGCGGGATTGCGGGTTTTCAAACGACAAGGCGACGAGAGACTGAGCCGAAGGAATCGTAAAGGCCGCGGCAAGCCCTACAACTCACGTTAACCGCCTAGAGTCGGTATAGGGATATGAAGAGGAAAGAATTTACCTTGAAAAGCTCTCCCTACCACGAGTCCGATCTTGTCGTGAACCAAGCCACAGACCAGAGTTGCTATGTTGAAGAGCGTCATGCCAAAGATGAGAATGTTTTTGTGACCAAAGATGTCACCGAGACGGCCACCGGCCATGAGAAAGCCACCAAACTGGATTGAGGAGGAAACATTCAGCGCGCGAAGTCTCGAGAGAGCGCTCGAGTCGACTCACGGTGAGGGCGTAGGCTGTGAGCACCCACTGCAAGGAGCCGTCATCGTAACCCAGGTTCTGTTGGATTGTGGGCAGGGCGATGTTGGCCATGCCAATGTTGGCAATGTCGACAAAGAAGACCAAACATCTGAAGGGTGCATGGGCTACGTTAGCACTGCAAAGGGCAGCCGATGAAGTTTCACTTACACGATGATGAGGGTCGCGATGGACGCGCCCTTGAAAGGCGTACCGGAAGCCATGGTAGACGACCCAATTGCACGCTGCCCGGTGCAGAGTAGTCCGTATGTTACTTACACACACAAACTGCAACCCGTGCCTGGCGAAGCTTGATGTTGAAGCCGGGCGACAGTAGCCGGTGGGCAGCCATCTTTGTAAACGTGCGACGAGCAACTAGGCAAACAGACGACAACGCAACACAACTCTCAATTGACAAATTAACTGCGGCGCAGCCGGCGGGTCCTGGGTCCCCAGTTTGAGTAAATGCTCCTTGTGATCGCAAGGCAGCGGCACCGACACGTACGTACGAAAATGGGGACGCATGTAAATTCGCCGATCGTGGCAGCCAAGACGTGTGATTAGGTGCGGTCCTACCGTGCTTTCCCCCCTCTTTTGCGTCGAATAATGAGACGACGGCAGGGAGCCGGGCTGCGTTTTAGAACATCCACAATAGCAGGAGGAGAGCGACGGGAGGCGGGTCAAAGCGGATATGGACGTCAGAATGGTGGAGGGAGCTCCCGTCTGTGGATTGGGCAACGGCGTGCACAATTAACGGTTTCCTGGTTTCGACGATTCGTCCGGGAACACCACGGGTATCACATACCTTGCGCTGATACCCATACTCCCCAGGACGCATGGCAGGGGGATCCTCGCTGGCGCGTGCTGCAGGCAGAGTAAGCGTAAAGTGAAGCAGCGAATCGCCGTGGTGGCCGCGGCTCTGCCCGTCGCCAGCCGACGTCAACGGGGCGCCGAGCGGAGACCCTCCCGTGCCGCGTCGACCTGGCTGCAGGATATGCCACACCAACAGCGCCATTTATTATGGAGAAGGCAGTCCGTTCCGCCGGCTGTCAGCGCCGCACGGAACGCCAATGGGCCCGACGGTCAGGTTCTTTTGTTCCCGACGGAGAGGAGACGGCCGATAGCTGCGCAACACACGCCCGCGCGAGAAACCTACGGTTGACGTAAAAGTCTGAATGTCTCGGGCCGAGCTAGATGCGGGAACCCTTGGCCAAGGCGTTGGAGCCAGGAGGTGGCAGGGGTTGCGTAGTTCATTGATCTCTGCAATAAGCGCCGGGCTCGTCCCACTTTGAGGCGTCTCTACTCGTGGACGCCACTTTGCGCGCAGAGCAAAGTCGGGACTACCTAAGCACGCGAGCTAGGTTTCTACTCGCAGGCGTATATACTGTTGGCGTGGGACGTCCGCGGACGCTTTGTCATTGTTCCGCGGCGGCAGAGCTGGTCGATTAGCTTTATGGAGCGAGACCCCTGATCGGGGTCGACCCCTTTCGGAGCCCATCGTAGTCATCGAGCAGTCAGGCTGGCTAGTCGTGGCCTAACTATTGCTGCGGCCGTATAGTCGTGAATAATGAGAATACACCAGGCCTCGTATATTCTCCTTTATTTCTTCTCCGCTGCAAGCCCTACACGGCTTTGAAGCGTGCTGCCAAGACTATGGTGGTCCAACCCGTTCCCTGCACCCAAAAACCCGATGTTACGCTACCGCGGAATGGAGCTGTCATAACGTGGTATTTCCACGTCTTGGCCGGCGTGCTTCAATCTCAGCTAAGATTCATGACCACAGTTCATCGTCTCCGGGATCTGCACGCGGCTCATCGTAAGATGCCTGCCGGGTCAGCCAAGACTACCCCTCCGTGATGACGCTCGCGGTTGAAATTTTCTTACCTTCTCGGCACGTGGCTCACCGCGAGGAAATGTGTCGCGACGGGTAGCCTCGGCCGTTGTGTAGGGAACTACTGCGGCACCCTGGCCGCGGCACAGCGATGATCCCGATATAGCGGCTGATTTCTCCTGATCTGACCGGCCGGTACTGCATATAGCTAGGACAGACTTCTACTTCTCTCTTCTGTGGGGCTTCAGGGTCTCTTCAAGGTTGCAGGGATGAAAGGGCTCAAAGTAGTCTCCCCTTCTCCGGCGATGTTCGATTATGTTAGTTTGCCGAAGCGTGAAAATCCAGAGTATAGACGGCAGTCTACACATGAACGGAGACTTTCTGGGCTGTGCTAAGCGCTAGTTGACTGTACCTAGATCCTACATCCATGGACCTGAGTGTCCTATCACCAACAACTTAGACATACCGCAGCCCTGGACGTGACAAAGATCATGACAAGGTCCTTGCATAATTTGTCACCAACAACGGCCCGTCAAGAGCGGGAACCTGGATTCCACATTGCAAAAGTGCAAAGGCGTGATAATCTCGATTGGGAGCTGGTCCGTTCCGTTAACACGTCCGCTTTCCACCTTGCATGCAATTATGGAAGGTGGGGTGGCCTGTATGTGTGTGCGGATTCAGTTTTATTTTGTCAGTCGATCTCAGCATTGCCGTCACTGTGGACGCATTAGTCTGCACAGCCGCTGCTCACCGTCGGACTATCAGGTATCTTCTACGAGGGGGGGGGGG
>JALHBU010000135.1:0-59267 GCA_024340005.1 Tolypocladium tropicale | reverse complement strand
GTCCGAGGGCTAATGACTTTTTTTTTTTTTTGAGAGTGTATCGATTTCTAGCTCTTGCTTGGGTGCCGGTGCCGATTGATGCTTGTTTGTTACCTGGTACGGAGCACTGGCCGATCGGGATGTGCCAGTGAGGACTCGATGGGAGCACGGGTAGCACAATTCACGTTGATCAAGTATGCTTGCTGCCTGCGCGTGCCTGTGATGTGATATGATACTGGCTTCGGTGCGTGCCTCGATGGCGGGCTCCGCCGAAAGCCCGCAACGGAAGGAATGGCTTCTACGAGCGTGAGATGACGCTGGATGATCACTATGATGGGTGCCATGTCATGTTGTATTTGAGATCTCCTCCACGTCTATCTGGCCCTTTTGCGAAACCCTCGCTGGCTCTACTCCTTTGCAGTTTGGCTGACTTGTCGCAATATCAGCACCAGCTGCGGTGCGAATCAGTAGGTATCAAGGCGTTGAGTTTGAAGGGTCTGTAAAGAGCATCCCACATTACAGTCTGTGGTTCTGGGTAGTTGGTTGCGTCGATGCCGAGCTTGAGGGAGCCATGAACTCTCTCATTTGCGCCTTGATCTTTTCCCTTTCCGCCTCGGCCCCCGCGGGGTTTTCTATCGGCAATTCCCTTTTTTTTTAAATCCTTGCAGAGTTCCAAGACAGCTTCTTCATCCTACCAAGTTTTCTTTTCGGATTCCAAGAGGCTTCCGCCATTGCTGGGGACGATGTTCAAAAGCCTCCTCTGCGTGTACTCCCGTGATCACTCTTGCAGTGGCCCTCGTGATCTATGATGCGAATTCCCTGACTACGAGCCGTGGGTCTCCTCGTGGTCGTCTTGCTGGTCTTGCTGGTCTTGCTGGTCTCGCTGGTCTTGCTGGTCTTGCTGGTCTTGCTGGTCTTGCTGGTCTTGCTGGTCTTGCTCGTTGTCGTCGTTGAACCGGCAATTGTTCCCGTCATCTCCGTTGAATATGCTCACACGGTGGTTATTGCAAGTGTTTGCGCGAGACATCTCGTTGCCTCTCTCGATATCGTCCTCGGGTGTGTTCAGGGAGCAGTCCTCTGCTTTATTGTCGCGTCCGAGATGGCCATCGCCCCTGAGATCGCTTCCATAACCACGTCTTCCCTGGGCATCTCCCCTTCATACTGAAGAGAGTTAGCCCGAACAAAGCCAAGATTGTGAAAACCAACTCACGACAGGCTTCAAAGTCCCTGGGTTGAAACCCCCACGTGATATTGTCACCGCCTACGCGGCTGAGCCGATGACTCTCGACTTCCTCGTATAGGCTGCGAAGTGAAAGACCCGGACGTCCCTTGATGATTCTCTTGAGTATTTTTATGGCATGTTGCCCAATGCCGTCGAAGAACAGAATGAGTTTCCACTCAGGGACTTCGAGGACCCGAGGAACATTGGGACCCAGTGCCAAGATTATTGCGAGATCTGCACGGTAGCCCAGCTCAATCGATACTCGAAGCGTCCCCTCGGGGATCATGCTGAGGGCCCAGAAAGGGAACGGTCTTAGCTGGCGGCCATTGCGAACGGCGGCGGTGTGCCATTGACGTAGATTCCGCCAAAGGTCCCTGACTCTAGCATAGTCATCATCCTCGAAAGGGTTCCACTCGCAAAGCTCATTGATGGCGTTTTTTATTCCGACCTTTATTTCAGCAGCGCTCAGATTCTCAGGTACAGCGTGAGACATAGCGGATTAAACTTCAAAAGGCGGACTCGGCGAAAACAAGAATGATGGGAAGGCGACTTGCTTCGTTTCGGGTTCGAAGATGACCGGGGAAGCGTCGCCAAATATGTAGTGCCAGGGGCAGCGCAACGCGGCCCGAGCCCCCACCATGGGCAGACTCGCGGAGACGAGGCAAGACAGAGAACTCCGCGATGTGTGTTCCCCTGCCATGCGTAATCGTGGCGCGGTTCCCGCGTGCCGTCGAATCCCTCCCGTTGGCTGATGAAAAAGAGGCTGCAGGACTCGGAGGGAGCCAACGGACTCGAAACGATACTTTGGCGCACAAAAAGGACAGAGACGTGACAAAAAAAAGTCCTACCACTTGTGTATTGTTTCAATGAGCCATACTCAGCTAAATTTGCTCCTCTTTACCTGAGCTGCCCGTTCCTGCTGGGATCGCTGCCAAACCAACGAAGCCGCGGTGGCTCTGCTCTTATCCCGTCCCGCACCGTCCCGCACCAGCCACGATGTCACCACCCCCACGGGGCGGCATCCTTTGCCAGGCGTGCCCGGGTTCCTGGATGCTTAAAGTACCTAAGGTACGAAGTACTCAGCCGCTCTTTGTCCCCCTGAACAATGGATGCCCCTCCATCGCTAGGTGCCGTCCATCCATCCAATGTATTAACTTTTTTCTTTGCGGCGGCGGCCATGGACAGACACCACCCGACACAACCTTGAAAGTTTACGACGACGCGTCTTCCCCCCCGCGCATTGTTCTGCTCTGCCGATCATTGGTGTCTTTCACCACACACAACCGCCGAGATGCCCCTCATCATGAACGCAGAGGTCGACAAGCTCAACGGCCTCGCGCCGCGGGCCTGCGAGCTCTGCCATCGCAAGGACGGCGTGATGCGCTGCGCCGCCTGCCAGGCCGTCTACTACTGCGGCCGCGAGTGCCAGGCCGCCGACCGCGAGGAGCACAAGATCCCGTGCAGGGTCATCAAGAAGGCCCGTCTGCACTACCAACGTGAAGACGAAAAGCTGCGCGACTTGCCCGAGAAGATGTTTGAGAACCACGTCGGCCGCTTCTGGGGCATCGTCGAGACGAGACCGTACATGACTGCGCGGTACCACCTCGTCGACACGCTGCTGCTCAGCTACGGCACCGCCGGCGGCCCCGTCGACCTGGCCCAGACTGCCCTCGAGCATCTTCTCGACATGCTGCGTCTGAGTCGCGGCGACAACATGGGCGTGCGCGACCTGGTCCCCAGTCTGTACATCCGCCTCGGCCGCGACCAGGACGCCTACGACTTCATCAAGTGGTACACCGTGACAAGTAAGAACTCGCGCTATGACTATGGCGACTCGAGCCTTCCGTACCTCGACATCAAGAATGCCGACGTCTTCGAGAGCCCGGATGCGGCGTGGTTGAACGAGCGCTGGATGTCTCTCAGCCACGTTGTGGCCGTTGCCCTCATCAAGGTGCGGCTCTTGCTCGACCTCCAGGTCATTCAAAACGCGGGAGTCGCCCTCCGTGGCGCTGTCCCTGCCGAGGTTGTCGAGCTCATCCGTGGCCAGCTTCTGGGCAGTGTCCTGGCCGTGCGACCTGACCTACTGCTTGCCGAGCCTGCCGAGACGGCGCAGCTGGCCGAAAGAGTCCGCGGTCATATAAGAGGGCTGTATACGGCTGTCCAAGGATACAGCGCGCACTTCTGGAAGATACTTGTCGAGGAGCCCGACACAAGCGTGCTCCGGCGACCAAGCGCGGCCTATGGTCTGAGGACGCGGGAAGAGGCATTGCTCGCAGTCGGCTACAGCTACGCTGCGTGGTACGAGACGCCCGGGGCAGTGGACGTGCTGCGGAGCCTGGCGAAGAACCATTCCAAGTAGGATCCAACGTTTCTTGGTGCGTCCGGTGGTTGTGAGACAACGATCAACACCTCCGACACTTGCGGCCACACGAACCCCAGAGAGGCAGAAGGACAACATGCGGTGAGCGAGAACATATTCACTGCCGCGGGATGTATTACCAAGTCATAGGAGGAATAAAGCCGCTAAAGGAGGACCAAGAAGGCGGCAAGCTAGAACCGCTTGAAAGTGTTGGAGAACCCTGGAAAGCCAACATGTAGAGAGGATGCTGGATGTGCAAAGCAGAGTCGCCCGCTGCCCCTTATTGTTGCCAACATTGAAAGCGGCGGCACGTTTCGCCCGATTCGGCGGGGTCAGCATCGCTTTCTATCATGAATCTATAATCACGGGTACCCTTTACAAACTTCTCAAAATCAACGCCTCGACATCTAATGATTGGCACCGTAGCTGGTGCTGATTTTCCGAAAAGAAGAACTTGGTGGAACGAAGAGGCTGATTTGGAACTCCGCAAGGATCAAAAAAACAGCGAGTCGTGGATAGAAGACCACCCGGGGGCTACGGCGGAGAGAAAATAGCAGGGCCTAGATGGGAAAAACCATGTATTTCTCAAGCTCGGCATCGCATAGACGCAACCAACTACCCAGACATACGTGCCTAAAATGCTCGTCAAAACGTTCGATGTTTGTACCACAAATCGCATTCTTGGCATCGGTTTACGCCGACGGCGGACGGCGATCGCAACTATTCTCAGGACTCGACCCAGCCATCCTCAGCAACAAGGCTCATCATTGCGCGTATTCTGATGCTCCTGCAACTTGCTTTCGCACCCCGCACAGTCTTGGCCTTTCCCTATTCAGCCGATTGGAACATCTCCCGAACGCTGCCAGGCCGGTGGGTGACCGCAGGCTCAGTCCACGAGGTTAGCGACCGCCATATAGCGTTAGCAGGTGAGGCCCCAGTTCCCATATCATACCAGGCGCGCAAAACGACGTGGTTAGGCGAGGCGCATACCGCAAAGTCGATGGGACAGAAAGGGCAAGCTCCGCACATCTCGGCACCTATTGGACCTCCCAAAGCCCACGCCAAGGCCATGATGATGTGGGGGGCACTCTCTGAGCGCTGTTCGTAAATACTTCTGACATCGAGTGAGAGTGCTGTATGCCAATCAAGAATCTGATGCCGGCATAATGCGACCAAATCCATGCGCATCCACGAGAAGCTGATCACGTCTCGTGTTTGATATCGCCAGGTTGTTGATAGCAGAAAGCGGCCATCAACGACGCGGGGGCACGCCGAGAAACAGATCGGGATGATTCCGCGACGTTTATACGATCCGTCCTCAACCGGGGCCAGCAGTCTTTCGAGATAAGCCCGGTACGGGTGAGGGAGACCATTACCCTGGCGAGTGTACTTCAGCGCAAGCTGTACGTGGCGGTGATATATTTTGAGCCGCGGCTTAGCCCAGAAGGTGATACTGGAGAATAATGCCCTACTATGTTCACATTTCCCGACGTATGTCCAACGACCAGGATCAACCGTCGGGACGTCATAGAAGTCGACTTGGTGAAGCTTGACGCACTTTTCGCATACCCATTTATCGGGCAAGTCGCGAGCAAGGCAGGCGAGGTAGTCGAGGTGTTCGTCGCGGGAGAGGCGCGCGCCGCGGGGGTATTGGAATTCGTCGATAATGAGCTTCAGCGCGCGACACGTTTGTGAAAGGACTCGCTGGCTGTGCGCGGGCAAGTGCTCTGCAATGAGGAAGATGATATCGAGGGGGAGCCCCAGGAGGGCGCAGTGACGCTGTTCCCCTGTCTTAAGCCTTCTGTCGCCCCAACGAAGATAGCAGAGCAGGGTTCTCAACGCCTCCTTCACTGAGTACCGAGCGACCACTGTTGGCGACATGTTTTGGTGTAGGCAGGTAGAGATGAAGGAATGAGGTGAGAAAGGAGAACTGGAAAAAGCAGATGCAGACACCTTGTATTTAAGTTGGCGCAAAGCCACACCATTACTCTTTATCTTAAGGTTTGAGCTCCATGCCACACCATTACTCTTTATCTTAAGGTTTGAGCTCCATGCCACACCTTCTGGTAGAGCGATAAAGTGGAAGCCAGAGTTTCGGCAAGAGAGGCAGATGACATACTGCTTGCTTACAAGGCCATGTGTAAGTGAGACCAATCAGGCCATCGTCTAAGGCACCAGGGGCCTCAAAACTTTAAGAGGGGATGGGATGGGTTGACGTGGAAAATGGCACATGACGGCACAGAGTAAGTTGACTTGGGCAGCATGAGATAACATTTGAGTAACAATAAGCTTTGATCACTTATGGGATGATCCAGGCCTATGCTGCTGCTGAGAGCCTGCTCCCTTCTCTTCCAATACCTTGTGATAAGCAGCCCAAGATCCAGTAGAGATATCTTTGAATAGAGCATTAAATCGTTCTAGAATGTCCTCGTGACCAGCCAGGCACTTCCTCGCTTCCTCTAAGGCTGTCTCGAGCGCAGCTGGCTCGAAATTACGACCAATGGCTCGCTGAAGGATAGCGTTGAGTTTCTGGTTCGTCTCATCATCGAGAGATTCCTATAGTAGCAGAGAGACTATTAACAGCGTACCCTACATGCCTGCAGCGAGAATGTACGGGACGTTACAACATCAGCTGTTTCGGGTATTTACCTTAACGTCGAATGCGAGTGTGGTGCTAGGCAGCCACCACGCACAGCAGATCCCTAGATCGGCTTCAGGGGTTTTCCTCTGTAAACTTTCCATATCTTTGGCCTGATGAAGTTTGAGTGTCTCCTCCCGACTTGCATGCTCAGGTACCCTGTTACTCTCGTCCATAGCTGTGGTGGCGCTGAAGTGATGTGTATTCTGCAAATATGGGCGTAAATTAAAGTTTCCTGGTCAGAGTTTTGTTTAGGAAAGAATGTATCATGACAGTGCGATAGGTGGCTATGTTATATGCAGCAGAAGTGAGGGGCAAGAGGCACGTGGACAGTAACCAATGTCGTATGTTATGTCAAGGCTCAATGAGTATATAATTTCGGTGGTTTTCTACTTCCGTTTTATGATTCTTATAATATAGGAGCTCGTCCTCGAGGCAAGGACTATATTATAGCACGCTGCTTATATGTACGAGAATGCGTCCAACGAGGGGTTGTGAGCTTCGAGAGTGGAATATTTATATCATTCTCCTAACTGGCTAGCTGCGCATCGATTAGCCAGCCTTTCGGTTAGGTTACTCCGTTGGCAAGCTGTGATTGAGCGTCCCACAGGATCTACCCTCTATGGGTCAAATTATTCCTGCATCATCCCCCATTCGCCGCCTTGTGTGCTTCCTGGATCACCGTATTCCTCCCGGACTTGCTCCCTCCAGTTTGCCGGCAGCTGACTTTCGTCGAATGGCATTTTTGTCGAGTATAAGACCTGGTGGGAACGCGAGGGGCGAGTCCACGGGCAAACGTGCAGAAGCGGCAAGGCTGAAATGGGTCTAGTGATCGCCACGGCTCGAGAGTTTGTGCTGGCTGACAGCGCTCTGGCGCAAGACGCTGGTGCGCTGATGCGGTGAATAGGTCGGTACATTCGTGCGAAGTTGAAAAGTGCAAGCACCATGATGATGAGCGGGTGTGACGGGTGAATTGGGTTGAACGGGAGTCTAGCAAGGGGGTGGCCGGCGTCACATTAATAAATGGGCCGCAGCACGTAGCACTGCCAAGGCAATAACACAGGGGTGGCCATGTTCACTTTTGCTTTAGTCAAGCGAAAGAGAAAAACATTCATATTTAATTCACTTTTTATCCTACTCTCCCAACTATCACTACTGAGATATCCTCGAAGCAGCATATTTTCTCATAGGGTTGCGACAAGGTGAGGATCGGGTCTTTTCCAAAGTAACACCAGACACTCCGTACTCGCACTGCACAGGACCTATCAAGATGACTCTTTCGTCAATACCTCTACAGCAAAACTAGCCCATGCCTACACGGATAGTAAACCCACCTGCCTGGTCCCTAGCCGGACACTACTTCGACCTAACCCACGAATTGGATTTTGAGCTCCCCTGTCCTCTTGCTTAGTTCCCCAGCCAGACTAGCAAGCATGGCAAGCTTGTCGCTAAGCCCGGCGCCCGACCCTAGTCTCATCAAGATCTCGTTCGTCGAGTATTGCATAAATGACAAGGCCTTCCTCTCAATCATGGAATAATAAGCAGGCTCGAACTCTTTCCAGATCTCTAGGATGCCCCTGAGCTCGGGCATATACTGCTCCATGTTCTGGATCTCCTGGAGCTGGTCTAGCCGCACCCTGTCCACCATGCTAGCTATAAGACCACTGTTCATATAGTCAAAAACCCCGTACGTCTGTGATACGAGCCGTTAGCTTTAGGGGAGCGGCAATAAAGAAGCTCAAGTTTACGGATGTTTACTTACCCCTTGGAGAGCCGTGGCAATTTTTGAGACAGCCTCATTGCCCTTTTCTCCGGCACCAAACGTAGACATGGCAGTTTTCAGGTATTTTCCGAGGGTATCTGGCGCCATGGGGTTCTTGTTCATGTGCAGGTTGCCCTTGATGGAGTTAATAGACTTTTCAACCAGGAATATTCCCCTGCAATAGCCATAGTCACCAAGGAGGGCTCCGAACCGATCTACCGGCGTATTGGGAGCTGTCCAGTCCTTCTGGTCGGTGGCCATCTCCACCACATTCGTCAAGGTGACTGAGTACTCCTTTAGCCACCCCGCCTTGATGTTTTCGGCCGACAGTTTCGCCGCCTTCATAATGCTGCCGTCGGGTAGGATGCCGGTATAGGCGGATTGCAAGAGCCACTTTGGCATTTGAACCTGTGTAGCCGGGAAGTCATCAGCTAAAGCACTCTAAAAGAAGCCCAGGGAATCTTGCCTCGAAGAAATGCTCACTATTGTATCCCTTCTTTGGGAGATCCGCGAGCTGTGTGAAAGCCACCTTGGTGGTCGAGCATGCTGCACTTGCCATGCTAGCCAACATTTAGCCACCTTGTAACAGCAACTCGCCCCCCAAGGGCGGGGGATCTTACTGAAAACCTCCCTTCAGAGGAAGGGTGAGTGCTCCCATGCCATTTAAAAGTTTTCTCCTCGTGTTTGGATACGCGCGGCTGACCCATTGCACTGTGATCGCGCCCATGACGAGGGTGTATTTGCGTACATCGCCGGGATATCTTTTCTCGACGTATTCATACTCAAGGCCGTCAATCGGGTCGACGTATGTCCGAATCACGAGGTCGTCCCCATTGCTATTGTCATTGTCATCATCCGCAATTGCCCGCCGCCGGGAGCTGTCGTCATCGTCATCGTCATCGGCCAGGAAATCCTCGCAGTGGTTCGGGTCGTCAGCGCATAAGTCCGCGCCGCACTTCAGTTCCTTGACTGCGTCGCCATTGGGCTTGCAGCAAAGCGACTTTTTGCGTCCCCCTGTGCGAGTCGCAAATTAACATCTCGCTGCGGGTCGAGAATGAAGCAAAGTAGAGTGTTAGACTTACAGAGGCAACTCCAAACGCTGACTCCTCGCGCATCATTCTTCACTGTTATCTCGGTTTTGTCGCACGTGTTGTAGGCGCAGTCTGGAGAATCGCCTTTCCAATGGCAATTTTCCAAAGGCACAGCCACGTCCTTCTTACAGCAGTAGTGATACTCGTGACACTTGCTCGGGTTGATGTACGTGTTGTCCTCCAACTGCACGGCCGTATGCACGCTCTCTTCGTCGCTCTTGCAGGACTTGCCGCTATTCAAGGACACAAACATGAGCGGTTAGCCGTAATCCAGTCACCAAGTCGTGCCGACTCACCGTTCAGACTCCCAACGGCAGCCTTCGGTCAGCGTGTCGAACTTGCTGGCCTGGCAGCAGAAAGCCTTGGAGCCCCGGCGGCACTTGGAGTCCTCGCTCGACTCACCCGGCGATCCGCCCCAGCCCGACTGTGTGATGGAAACTTCGCCCGCATGGCAACGCCCATTGCAGTCGCCGCCCGAGCCGCGCCACTTGCAGTTTACCATGCCGGCTTTCTTGGGACAGCAGATTGGTCTGCCGCAAAGGTCCTTTGCCTGTGTAGTTTCAGTGTCAACAACGCGGACTGGTGTATCTAGCCTGCTCGGGTCGTCAACAGGGACCACAACTTGCCTTATCCTCTTTGCTGCACTCCTGCCCGTCCTTGTCATAGCCGACCTTCGTGTACCCCGGCTCACATAGCTGGGTAAGCGAGTTCTTCTCCTTGTAACAGTTGGCGCCAAAGCTACCGTCAATCTCGGCTGCAAGGTCTTTTGAGTTGGATTCCATTTTTTCCGCGAAGGATGAAGAAGATTCAATATTGGTCTTGCCCGTCAAAGCCTTGAGCTGTGAAGTCATAGTCATCTGAAGAATACTTAGTAGCGGCCCTCGTCGAGTGGATTACCTTTGCTCCTGGTCGCACTCACCAAGGTCAGAAGCCCAGATCAGTGAGCCTGAGAACCCGATGCTGTCTGCCCAGTCAATTTTCTGCTTGAATGTCTCCTCATCGTCGTAGGAAATCCACTGGTCATTGTCCCAGGAGAAATATTTGACGGCGGCCTCTTTGTCGTGAATGGGCGTAATTTTGTTCTTTCCAAGGATGTCCTGGACTTCGTAGTATGCGAGGTCTTTCCATGTCAGCATATGGCACCAAACTTATCAATAAGATCGCAAGTTGCCTTACATCCACTGGTGTCCGTGCAAACGCCTGGCTTAGCACCGCCTTTGAAAGGACAGCCTGGCTTGGCGCACCCCGGATCAGCCAATGTGAAGGACCGGCCGTAAAATCCGAATCCCAACGCAATCTGCGAAGGCTTGATTCCCACACGCCAGAATAGCTCGACAGCGGACTTGATTTCGGTCAGATTTGTGTGAGCCTGGACGATGGAACCACTGTTCAGAGCTGTCAGAAAGAGGCATAACCGGGACACGAGGGAAATCAAGAAACGAGGATTCGTTTAATCCAAACTTACATGGGATTGCTGCTATCCCAAGTACCATGTAAGTCGTACGACATCTAGTAATTTAGCCTTTTTTGTGCTCAAGAAAGCGAAAGGGTATAGACAGTGTCGCAACCTACCAGGTTGATCCAGTCAACGTACTTGACAACGCCGGGGAGATCAAACCACCTCAGATACCAGTACGATGACGGAGCCGTAAAAGTAATACCCAACTTGCGACCGGCCTTGTCAAATGTCTCACGCATTTGTTTGAGTAAAAGGACAAAATTGTCGCCATCATCGGGCTTGCCGCCTCGGTCAGGAGCGCCCGGATATTCCCTGTTTGACTCGCAATCAGCGATTGCCAGCCAAGTAGCCTTCAGAGTTGCATTGCTCACCAGTCAATATCCACGCCATCGAAACCATAGGAATCAAGAAATTTGACCAAGATGTCGGCAAACTTCTTCCGGTTTGACGAAGTCCTGGCGATGTTGCCAAACACAGGCTGCGTAGCAGTCCCGTTGTCTGAGAATGTCCAGCCGCCGATGCTGATGAAGATTTCCAGGTTTGGGTTGGTCCACTTGAGGTCTGCAAGGTCGCCAAGTGTCGAAGACGGCGTATTGGCATCCATGGTAGTGATTTCAAACGTCTCGGGGTCGATAAATGCAAAGGCGTAGTTCAGATGCGTCAGAGCGCTCACTTTTGGCAGCATCAGTGAATTGGGCTCGACGTCTCGAGATTTCATTGATACGGGAGTAGAAGCATACCAGGGAGATCCTTCGCCCGAGTCTGATGACACTTGGACCTGTCGCTCCACGCCTCCCAGTAACCGATAACTAGCCATTGTCAGCCTTCAGCCCGAATTCAAACCAGCACGAGAACCTGCGGAAATTCTCACCCCTAGATAGAGTCTTGCTGCTGCCTCCTCCCTTGGGAGGTTTTGGGTGCTCCACGCAGTTAGACTGGCACTTGTCATCGCAGAATTCTGCTGTGATTTAGCGTCCCGTACCAGTAAGTTTCAAGAATGTCAAGTTAGGTAACTTACCCTTGGTCGTGCCGCAGAACCCGTGCTGTGAGCAGCAGGTATTGAGCGGACACTCCTTATCCTTGGGCTCCGCATACTTGCCACATTCAGCATGCGCGTCGCAGTTACTGGAGCAGCCATCTCCGCAGTAGTCTGGTCCGTAACCGCAGTAGCCACCCCCTAGAGCTGGTGTCAGTGTACAGCCTGGCTAATGAGTTCTGGTAAACACTTGCCACCGCAGCAAGCACCGTTTCCGCATGGTCCTGTTGTTACTTTCTTTTAGCTGACGGCAACCCCAGAGTTGTCCTGAACATCGGGAACACGTACGGCCAGGGCCACAAGAATAATCATCACGTCGACTCAACGTGTGATTGAGTGCCTGAGCTCTGCGCTCTAGGAACGAAAAGCCCGTGTTCACCGACGGTACATGGTAGTCGGGGCCGGACTCGGCTGAGCCCGCCAGCCCATGGCAAGACAGCCCAACTAGGACTAGCAACTTGGTGGCTCTCATATTGCCTTTTCTCGAGAGAGAGGACTGCAGGCAACAGAGCCAATGCGACAACTCGGCTTGCCATCCATGAAGAGCAGAACAGGCGCTTGTTGTCCTTATGTTGAAATGACCGCCATCCTCTGACTGGCGCTGCGGCCCACCCGATTGTTGAGTGCTGCTGGTCCTGAAGCTCCGCCTCACGATGTCCAATTCGCAGGTTCTGCAGTTTTGAAATGAGATGCTGGACCAACACGCATTTACATCTTTTGTGTTACTTCCAAAGCGGACCGACAATATATATCTACCATTCCTGGAAAGGCTCGCGGCCTATGCGTTGGCCTTCTGGTGGGTTTACAGGGCCAGTACATGGGTAGAAGGTGTATCTCATTTTTATTTGAAACACATAAGGTCATATACCTTACGATTTCTCGGTAGACCCGCGCAAGTATGCGGGCCATCAAATTTGCGAGAGTGCCGAACGCTCAAATATATTTGGCAGGGGCAGATGCAGGGCAGACTTGGCAGTATATGCATGCTGCACCCGATCCACTTTATATCATGACGGCGACTGAAGACAGTAAAAGGCAGACAAACCTCTCGGAATCAGGTTCGTTGGCCAGTATAAGCCGAGACGCTTTGTGTACGCCGCATTTCTTTGCACTCACTGCAGTCACTCCTTGTCAAGTTTCCATCTCAGCCAGGTGTCTTTCCGCCGAGATCAAGCTCATCACGGCCTATACACTCTCTTTGTCCAGTCGACATCTCTGACGGGCAATTTTTGGCATGGCCCGGTTACTTCTGTCTACAGCTTCGCTGCTTTTCACTTCTCGAGTTGCCGCCCAGCAGTTTGAGGACTATCTCACGCCTTACGACGCCCTTGGCCTGAGCGATGGGTGCTTTGAGGCGTTGAACACAACCATTTCCTGTCCAGGCTGGCTGGTTGACCATGCGGGCTTGTGAGTGACAACGTTTCTGTGTTTCGCCCTGGCAATTGAACACTCCTAACTCGCTCTCCGTTTTAAGGACCCAAGCAAGCTTCAGCATCCTGCCCGAAGCCGCTCTCCAGATTCTCTGCGAAGGCTCGTGCCTCAGCGAGCTGGTCGGCCTGAAAGATAGGATTTCCAAGGCATGCACTGCGAAGACAGACGTCATGGTACCGCCCGGGGATATTGCATATCCAGGTACGAGACCCTATAGATGGACGTTTCGTCTTGGAGCCGCGCTTGCAGCAATGCCTCTCTAACGTTGAAAATGCTATAGCCACTTTCCTTGTTGATCGCTACTTGTACGCTACGGATCTGTCGTGTCTCAAAGATTCGTGAGCAGTCTCTGGATGAACTTTATTTATGTCCAGCCACTGATATAGGAACAGAGCGTCCGGGAAGTACTGTGATGTGATTGTAGCCCCCTGGTCCGAGCAGAAAGAGCCTTACAGCAATGCTCAAAATTGCTCCGACTGCTCTCTTGGCACGCAAATGAGGCAACTCTCATCCCCCTTCGGCTATGATCCCAACGATGCCTCCAAATTCGCCTCGACAACTTCGAGTTGCGGTGCCACGCAGTACAGCTACGCCACTCCCACGGCTTATGCAATCAACTCAACCACGGCCAAGCCAGCACGACCCACCTGTACGGCAGAGACCTACGTGGTTCAGGAGGGCGACTCGTGCAACACGGTTGCCGAAGCCAAGAAGGTATCGACAGAATCCCTCATTGATGAGAACGGGTTCGACGTCGCCTGCAACTATTTTCCTTTGCCCGGCGAGACAATTTGTCTCCCCAAGTCGTGCAAGATCAGGGAGCTTGGGATGTACGACTCATGTGAGTCCATCGTTAAGGAAGAACACATCACGATCAGCCAGCTGCAGGCTTGGAATCCTATGATAAGCGGTAGATGTTTCGACCTCAACTACTGGAGACGTCGATATTTCTGTGTCAGGTGAGCAATCGATAGTCGCCGTATTTGTGCCTTCTTTGCCTAGTCTTCTGACGCGCATTCCATCTCAGCTCGCCACTCGGCAACGTGACCGTCCCCGACGGCGCTGTTGTCACCGCAGCTCCCGTCCCAACCAACAAGCAGGGCGACTCGGTCTCGAATTGTGGACAGTGGTACACTATCGTCCAGGGTGACACGTGCGCGGCCATTTCACTACGACACGGCATTACGCTCGCCGACTTCTACTTCCTCAATCCACATGTTGACTCCAAGTCCTGCAACAATCTGTGGCTCGAAACTGCCTACTGCGTCAAGCCCGTGGGCTCTATCGAGACATATCCGGGCTATACAGTGTCGGTTCCGTCGACGAGCTTCACTCGGCCACCAAAAACGCCAACGCCGTCGCCTACCAGGCCGCCATTCGCGGACTGGACCGACAATCCCCACGCCCCCGGCACCAGGGAAGGATGCTTTGAGTACGGGAATGCGTGGCCAGAGGCTTTCATTGCTGGGGGGAAGGAACACATGAACGGGTGTGAGCACTGGGCGATCTTCGGGGGCGTGCGCGTGAAGCAGTTGCTGGCGTGGAATCCCAGCCTGAGCCCGACAAACTGCGTATTTCGCGAGGGCTTCAGCTATTGCATCACCAAAAATGACCCTAGGTTGGATGACGGTGAGTCCAAATCGACGAAACCGACGTGGCAGAGGCAGAACTGACATGAATGCACCAAGACGAGCCCGAAGAGCCCGAAGAGCCGCAGCCATCATCCTCCTACAGCGCAACCGCCTCCTCCACCCCAACACCAACATCCAGCAACAAGCCGCCAGCTCAGACGCAGCCAGGAGTAAGCGAGTCGTGCACGAAGTGGTACGTAGTGCACGGCGGCGATGGCTGCTGGGATGTCGCCAACAAGAATGGCATCGATGTCAACGACTTCTATAAGTGGAATCCAAGCGTCTGGTCCAAGTGCGAGGCCCTGTGGCCTGATTACGCTGTTTGTGTAGCGTCCGGTAACGGCAACCCGCCAGCATCTAACGATAACAAACCGCCAGCTCAGACACAGCCGGGAGTCATCGCGTCCTGCAAGAAATGGTACGTAGTGCACGGCGGCGATGGCTGCTGGGATATCGCCAACAAGAATGGCATCGATGCCAACGATTTCTATAAGTGGAACCCTAGTGTCGGGTCCAGGTGCGAGGGTCTGTGGCCTGATTACGCTGTCTGCGTCGGCATCTAGGCCGCGTGCTCTACGATGGGTAACACCCTGAAGTCAAGCTCGGGACTAAGGTCGGATCGCCGTCCCGGACGGAAGTGGGTGGGGTAACATGATCGGCGCCGGAAAACTGGGCCCTCGGCAAAGGGTCGGATCAGCTTCATCCAGCGGACGAGAAACCAGACCGTTGGCTTTCTAATTAGCCAGCAACCGGAGAGGGACAGATCAGTAGTTGGATTGGTGACGACTAGCGAGCTTAGTTGTTGTACTCGGCATATTATTTTCGTACGTTTACATATCTTATCTTATTTTTATCGCAACATTCTGTTTGTTGGCCTTGCCGGATCACCACTACCTCACCAGCCAAGTCGCCGATACAGCGCTGCGCGCCGCGCGTTGGGCGGTGGTGGTTGCTGCACTTAGCGCCCGTCGCGGCAGCGCTAGGGGGGACGGGTTGGCTGGCGCTAGATGTAAATAGAGCAACAAGGGGGGCCCGCCGTTGCGGCGAGCTCGCGCGTGTGTGGGGGGGATGCCCTGAAGCTAACAGTCCGCCGCCGTTGAGTGCCAGCCATGCTGCGCGTCTCACACACGCGAGGCAGCTCCCGTCGTCTTCTTCATCCCACCGCCACACAGCAATCATCACCACCACCGCCCTGACACAGGACGTGAAGCTGCATTGAGAGCACGCGGCGCGGCCAAGCCTGTCCTTTTCACACGTGGTACTGCGTGCAGACGACGGGACCCCTGCCACTGCTTCTGAACCGAGCTACCTATCCTATCCTCTGCCGCGCGACGTGATCAGCGCGCCGCCACGACCCTCTAACACGCAACGCGGAGCACAACAACCGCCCCCATCCCCCCAATTCGTTTACTGCGAAGAGGCACGCGCATCTACACTTACGGGGCAAGACGTTCACGAAACCCAATGGACGCCCGCGCCTCCGTTTCGCCCACCAAGCGACGCGCCGCGCTGGCGCCGCGGGACGCGAACGCGATGGCCGTGTCGTCGCCCAAGCTCGGCGGCCTCAAGGACGCCGTGGCCAGGAGCGTCGTCGCCAGCCCTGTGAAGGAGGCTGCCGCCGCGGGAGCCAAGAAGCGGGTTGCCGACGACGAGGGCGCCGTCGCCGACGCGAGCCCGGCGGCCAAGAAGACGTGTCTGGAGCGTGACCAAGTGCGTTCCGCCCAACCCCCTCCCATCGCACCCTTTTCTTGCACTGGGGAACATTTCCCAGCTGACCGGCGTCGTGGATGGAGCAGGACTCGCAGCGGCAGCGGCCGTCGCGCTCGCAAAGCCCCGACTCGGTCTCCCTGTTCGACACCTCGGCCGCTGACGGCGACGCCTCGTGGGCCACGGCCGCCACGGAGCCCGACCTCATTGCCGCCGCCGCCGTGGTGCGGCCGGCGAGGGGGAGCATGACGCGGGAGCAGGCGAGAGAGGTGCGTTGATGCTCTGCTGAAGCCTACACTTGCACATCCCCGACCCCCTTTCTTCTTCGCTGCCTCCGCAACGACGGAAACATAAACTGACAGCCCTACCCCACCATCAGAAGGCAGAGATCCTGCGCCTGCGCCTCGGCCTCGCCAGCTACAAGGTCCGCACGGGGCAGACGGCCGTGCCCCTTGCCGACCTGCAGCCCCGGCCGCTCCCGGGCCCGCGGCGCCGCACCGTCCGCGTGCAGAGCCCGCCGTCGGATCCCCCGCAGCCCCTCGACGCGGCGGCCGCCCCGGCCCCGGACCGGACGCCGCCGCGTGCGGCGCCGGGGCCGCAGGACGGCCTGACCAACAGCGCGCTGCGGGGCGGGGCGGCGAGCGGGCTGCTGAGTCTGGCGAGGGGCGAGCAGGCTGGCTGACGTCGCGCTGGGCATGTGTGATGGATCGGTGATATGTACCTGGGGAGAGAGAGAGAGAGAGAGAGATGGATACCACGTTCGTGTTATGAAGAGGGGAGTTAGGAGGGGGCGGTACGGCGCGTGTTCTTCTCGGGACACGTGATGATGATTGGGTTTCAACGGCGTTGTCGGACACATTGCCTTGTAGTATTATTCTAAAAGAGAGATGCCCTCGCTGCACGGTGGTCTGGTTCACTGGACAGAGAGAGGGGGGCGCGAAAAGATGAGGGATGGACTCTTTCAGCCCGACTTTTATTCAAGCTGAATCTAAGCTTGCAGCAGAAGACACTATTGACTGCTTGATTTGTTTATATTTCCTCCCGACCACGACCAGCACCGACACCGACACCGACACCGACACCGACACCAGGCCCTAACCCAACTCCCCACGTTGCGATACGTGACCCCCATCTAGTCGACGAGGATCTTGGGCTCCAGTCGGCCGTAGCTCTCGAAGAACTGGTCAAACAGCTTGACGGCGTGCTCGACGTCGGCAGTGCCGCCCGTCTCGCGGATGCTGTGCATGCTGAGCTGCGGGTTGCCTAGGTCGAGGGTGCGCATGCCCAGCTTGGCGGCCAGGCCGGGCCCGATGGTGCTGCCGCAGGGCGAGTCGTTGCGCACGACGAAGAGCTGCAGCGGCACGCCGGCCAGCCGCGCGCACTCCTGCACCAGCACGATGCCCGGCGAGTTGGTGGCGTAGCGCTGGTTGGCGTTGATCTTGATGACGGTGCCCTTGTTCATGGCCGGCTGGTGCGACGACTCGTACTTGCCGGCGTAGTTGGGGTGCACGGCGTGCGCCATGTCGGCCGAGACGAGGAACGAGCGCGCCAGCGTCTGTTCGTACGCCGTCGCCTCCTCGCCCTCGTGATGGAGCGCCTCGTAGCTGCCTTCGCTCGAGGCGTCGCGGTTCCCGGGCAGCACAGACAGCCGCCTCAGCACCGACGGCAGCAGGTTCGACATGGCGCCCTGCGCCGACGTCGAGCCAATCTCCTCGTGATCGAAGCAGACGGTCATGCGGATCGTCGAGTCGTCGTCGAGCGCCGACCCGTCCCGGACCGACGAGATGAGGCCCATGACGGAGCAGTACGTCATGCCCAGGTTGTCGAGGCGCGGCGAGAAGATGAGCTCGTCGTTGATGCCGCCGATGACCGACTTTTGCGTGTCGTAGAGGGTGAGCTCAAAGTCGGCGATGGCGTCGACCTGGACGCCGAGCTCGCCGGCGATGACGTCGAGCACGCCCGGGTGGTGGCGCTCCGCCATCTCGTCGAGGGGGCGGAAGTCCTCGTCGTCGGCGTCCTTGCTGCTCGCCTTTGCATCCTCATCGGCCTTTGCGCTCTTGTTGAGCTCGGCGGCGGCGAGGCCGGTGATGGGGAACAACTCCGTCTCCTTGTTGGGGTCGAAGTTGCTCTGGCGGTGCAGGTGGATAGCCAGGGTGGGGATGCGCAGCAGCGGCTTGTCGACCTTGACGAGGCGCTGGACGAAGGTGTCGCCGTCGCGCACGAGGACGCGGCCGGCGATGCTCAGGTCGCGGTCGAACCACGAGTGCCAGATGCCGCCGCCGTACGTCTCGACGCCGACCTGGAGATAGCCGACGCTCGACTTCTTGGAGACGGGCTTGACGCGCAGGCAGGGCGAGTCGGTGTGGGCGCCGACGATGGCGACGGGGTTACCGGGGCGCCACTTGCGGCCGATGGCGAAGGCGACGATGGACGAGCCGTTGCGCGTGAGGTAGTACTTGCCGCCGGGCTGCAGCTTGGTCGCCCACGAGTCGCGCTCGCGGATGAGGTTGAAGCCGGCCTTTTCGAATCGCGCCGCGGCGGACTGGGTGGCGTGGTAGGCTGGAGAGGCACAGGTCAGCGGTCGCGGTCTGCATCCCTCGGGGACAAGGGCATCGCACGGGTTGGGGAGGCATTGACAAAGTCGACAAAGTCGAGCGCGGCCTTGGGGGGCGCCATGCTGGGCGACGACGAGCAGGTGGACAGGGACGACGTTTGCGATGCGACTGCGCGGCTGCTTCTGGAGGCGGGACGGAGAGACGCCCGAGCAAGCATCAAGGCAGGATGGAGATGAGCAAGGAGAAGAGGCAAAAGAAGAGAAGCGAAAATACGGCCCTCGAGGTCACAGTCGAGCAGGTCGGAAGCCGCTGCCGTGGTGGGGATGCAGTCGTTCGAGGAGCGGGCGGGGATTGGATGCGGCAGATGGAGCTTTGAAGCCGTTGTCAAAAGTTCGCTGTGTTGGTCTGAGCCTTGGGCGGGGTCGCTGTCGACCAGAGGGGGCTGCGTTCGCTATTACCGTTAGCATATGAGAGTACGGAGTACGGAGTAGAACCACACTCACCTGGTAATTTCAAAACGAGAAAAAAGGCATCGCTGGTAAAAAAACGAGAGCTTGAGGATTATAATGCAATACCGGTTTGACATCTCTGCGCATGACAGAAGTCATTTCGTAGCAATTCAACCTCATCGCGCAGTTTGTCCAAATCGCTTCGCAGATCCTTAGATGCAGGCTTTTGGCGCAGGAACTTGTCGAGGTTCAGGTTGAACCCAGGGAATTCACCTCTCTGCCGTAAGAGCCAGTTCACAAACCACTTGATGATTTTGAAGACATTGCTGGCGTACATCAGCACTCGGAGGAAACTCTCTGAACCAAGAAGCGTGAGGTATATTGCCAATACCATGGCGATGGGAGGTTCCATTGCGGGCGAGCAGAGGCGTGGCAAGTGAGGTGGTCGTAAAAAAATAATGTAGAAGAGAAAGAGAAAAACAAAACAGGAGATGGGGCATGGCGATGGAGTTTGTGAGTCGACAACCACAGAATCTTCTCTGGAAGGAACAAACGGTGAATGGCTGAAAGGTGAAGGAACAAATGGTGAGCGGTGCCCTAGAGCCTCTGCGATCGTCAACTTTGGAGTGAGGAGCAAACCCGAAAATAAGCGTCTCACGATACGTACATGAGCAAGGGCGTGTGGTCTAGGGGTATGGCGTCTGCTTCGCATTAAGAAAAACGTGCGTTTGCTGAAGGTCCGGGGTTCAATTCCCCGCTCGTCCACGTTTTTTTTGCCGTTTGCGACGACGAAATTTCTTTTTTGCATGTCATCGAGACCGAGCGACAGCCATGAAAGCGGAAAATATGTGCAAAAGGCGGTATTTCAGTCGCGAGTGAAGAATCTCTGGCACGGCCACTCAAACCAGGCCTAAGAAACGCGCCGTTGTGCTGAACACAACGCTCAAGCAACAAGAACGCCGCCCTTCGACTTTTGAAGTTAGGCAAGGCCTGAGAGCCTCACGACAGCCGAACTTGAATAAAAAACGGCACGTCGGATCAACCGTGCCCTGCCTTGCCACTTGATGAGCATCTCGGAGATAAAAGCACGAGGCATCGCAGGCGTCGCGATGGCAGGCTGCCGCTGTGACCACTCGAGGTGTCGAGACCAGCCTGCGTCGACATTTGACCGGGGCCACACAGGAGTACTTGCCTCAACTGCAGCGCAGGACGAGACGATGAAGCTTGGCAGCCACAGTTAGGCAAGGTACTGTATTAGGCGCTCTGCGAACAACATCAAACTGTTCCCTGATCTGCTGGCGGCACAAGGACTGTCGTCGCCATAAGCTCTGGAACCAACATGCATACCGCCCCTCTTCCCATTCCTTCACTCTATCTGGCGCGACAAAGGACAGGGCCCAGCGCGCAGAAGGAAGGGTTAGCAATCTATATCATACGCACCCACGTCGAGAAGGTGAGCGACATAATATTACTCGTACGCCAGCGAAGCGCAGGCACCTCATGTCCAGACCGGCCAGGCTGCGGTGCGAGTGCGACTATCCGACAGGCGGCGCAGCGCACGAGCAACCAAGGTACCTAACCATCAAGCCATGTCCGTAGGCACCAACAAAGCAACTTGTTTGCGCGAACGGACTTGGCGGAGCAGGCTCGACGTTTGGACCGACCGCCCTCGGACCCCGACAAGAGGTGAAACGAAACGAAACTTGGTTGCGAGAAAAAGATCGACTGATGCTATTCTTGTTTTCGGTCTCTGTTGCCGTCGCGCATCACAGAACGTCACCGCGAATGGGTCTTGTGTCGATAAACATAGAGCCCGCGGAACTCTACTCCGTACTCGTGCATCCATTGCGTCTGTCGATTCATGGCTTCACCATTCACGTCGACTCATCAACGCTCCAGTGACATGCTCGACCTCACATGATGGCCCAGACCGGGCGTCAAGGCCAGCGCCGGGCTCTGAGAGAGCGTCCGCCGAGATAAGCCCTCGCCGATCTCCCACTCCACCGCCCGTCGCAGCAAGTTCTTCACCACCTCGTATCATGGCATTGCCATCTCCACGATGACGCCGGCGGTCATCAAGAGCCCACTGTGCACGAAATTATTCACGCATGCACAACTGCGAACGAGCTTACAACAGAGGGTCGGGTTCCATGCCCGACTGGTGACTAGGATGCTGATTCGCTGGGCCGTCTCGTCTCCCACCAATCACCCCGCATCGTGGCTCGTCGGTGCAATTTCCGCCTCGACAGGGGGGAGGCCGGGTCCCTTGTCGGGTGTGGCGGATTGTCCTCTTGGGCCATACCGCACGTGGTATAAGACGCCCACAACCGAAATGAGCATCTACCGGGGTCAGAACCGTCATGGCGTGTTGTCTGCTTTTTGGGGGGTTCGACAACACCCCACCGCATCGTTCCCTAGAGTTCGACGTTGGCGGATCGATGCTCTTGGGCACTGCCTAGGGAAGCAGAAGAGCCTGACAACATGATGGTGAATCGCAATCAACGTCGGGTCCAAAAAAGGTTGTGTTCAAAAAAGCCAGGCATCCGGTTTGGCGCTCCCGGTATGGGAGTCGCCGTCCTCGAACGCCCACCCAAATACGATTAGAATATTAAATACACCGGATTGACCCTTTGCATGCTTGTCTTGCCCGTTGCCATCAAATGCAGGTAATATTCAGGACTAGGTTAAACTCTGTACATGTTCAACAAAGATCCCGAGATATAAAATGCTTCGTCGTTAAAAAAAAAATTGTGTTGCCGTAGCCTTTAGGCTTCAACTGTGTAGTCGAAAGATAAAAACTTAAGCCAGGATGAAGGCGGCGACACCGGCGACGGCAGCGACGACGGCAGAGCCAGCCAGGGAAGCAGCGCCGGCAGTGACGGGGGGAGGGTTGGCGGGCTTACTGTAGCGGGCACAATCGTTAGCAAACTGTTCATTGTATACCGGATCTTCTGAGGTTCAACTTACGTAGCGTTGCCAGCAGGGGGAGCGGTGACAACGGGAGGGGTGACGGTGCCGCTGGGGCCCTGGGCAGGGGCGGTAGGGCAAGGGACCGCAATGGTCTGGTACTCAACGGAGGTGAGGACGGTGGTGTAGCTCTTGGTGATGGCAGTGACGGTAGAGCTGGGGCAGACGGGAGCGGGAGGAGCCTGGCTGGGAACACCGGCGGGCTTGCTGGGGACACCGGCAGGCTGGCTGGGCAGGACAACGGGAGTGCTGGCGGGAGGGCAGGGCTTGCCACCGCACTGGCCGCCGGCAGGGACGGTGCTGTTGCCCCAGGCGGGGGGAGCGCTGGGGGTGCTGGGACCGACAGGGCAGACGGTGGTGGAAACAGCAATGGTCTCGGTGGAGTAGACGGTGCTGTGAGCCGGGCAGTTGGTGATGGTAGGAGCGCACGAGGTGATGGTGTGGACCTTGGTGGTGTAGACGGTCGAGGTCGTCAGGGGCAGGGTGCTGGTGATGACGCTCGTGGTCTTGGACCTGGCGGGGCAGTTGGTGACCGTCTCGGGGCAGGCGGTGATGGTGACCTGCTGGGTGGTGTAGTCGGTGATGGTCTCGGCCATGGCAGTGCCGGCCATCAGAGCAACGGTGGAGAAACGCATCTTGAAGACGGTTGGTGGTTCGTGAGAACGAAAGTTTGAAAGAGTGACGAAAGCGTGAGCTTGGGTTTGAAAGAATGGACGACCGAAGTCAGGGCGAGTCAAAAGACGTGCTTGGAAGTTGGCTTGTTTGGCTGAAGAGGGAAGGGAAAGAAGACGAGAGCGAAGCGGGTGGAGGGCGGCAGGATATTAATACCACGCGGCCGACGCAACGTCTCCTGCTCTCCTCTCCGCTTCGTTGCCCTGGCGGGTGTGTCTGTGTCCAAGCCCTTGGCCGTTGTCGCTTGCCCCGGAAATTGCGCGGTGGCGGGCTCCTCTTGGGACGCTAATCCAGGGGCAGGCTGGTGGAGGTGGTGATGGGGCGGGCGCCACCTCTCCAATGGTGGTTTGTGCCCTGTAGGGGAGTACATCGACGCCCTGTACCGCTGCGCTCAACCACGGCTCAGGGAGGTCGTCCCCGGGGCCCTTTGCTCCCATGACCATCCATGGAGGTCATCTTCCACGCATCCACAGTCCAGAAGCCCATCTCCCTCCCAGCAGCACCAGAGCGTATCGCATCGTGGTACCGTGCCTTGCAATCCCGGCAATCGGGAGAAGGTGGCTACCGAGAGCAACATGCAAGTACTGTAGCCGCTCAGTACGAGCTCGTCGTGAGATCTCGCTCCACGTCCTCATTTCGCCAGCCAAATTTGGACATCAAGCCGCTCGGTCAGCCCAGCAGCGCGCGTACGATGGCGGAGTCACCGCTGGTGCGATGGCGCTTACAGTCTTGCTTGGGCGGCAAGTCGTCACGCGTTCTTTCATCCGATTCTCAGTCTCCTTTCTCTAATGCCGTAGACATAGTCGTAGTCACGCATGCAAGAAGGTTGCTCGTCCAGACGAGAGAAAACAACGAGCCTGTGGACCAAAATTGGGCCATGTGCACGCTCCCCGCCAATTTGTGGCCTGCCGGCGTACGTGTAAGAAGAAGAAATGAATGATGAAAGTCACCTCGCGTGTCTGGCGGCAGTGGCTGACAACAGTCTCACCTTTTTTGTCGACAATGTCTTGCCGTGGCTCTGTTGAAGCAACAGAGCCACGCGGGGATTCAGTTGCGCTCCATCCCAGCTCACGAGCAACCTCATCCCTGGCATCTCAGTCCTCTCTAAGAAGTAAGAGCACAAGTATAAGCAAAAGACTATAGATAGGCTCCCGCGCGGAATGCCGTCTCAGGCTTCAGGGCTGCAGGTCAGGCGGCACGGACAAGACACGAGCTCTCTGATGCCGCCGACCTCAGGCTTCGGGTCTCAAAAGCGCTGATTGGGGCGGGCTGCTGCACAATGCACGCGCGCATACGAGTAACAATGCACGGTCTGCACAATGCCTCCTACTCGCTATGCGTGCATGCACAGCCAAGCCACCTCCAGGCGCCAAAGAGAACGGTACCTGGAGCTGAGGTTCCTCCCAACCTGCGCTAATGCAGGTACAGATCGTCCTCCCCACCACCCAGGAGGCCCGACAGCGAGCTTCCAGCGCGTCCAAGGCGTCGTTGCAGCCAACCAAATCCACCTGCCCGCTTCTGTGGACTAAGGCACTTGCCCTCTCAGCTCCTGCGCCTCGGCCATCTGGTACTTTCCGCCTCTGCCGAGCTGGGCAGGTACTCACTCGTAGCTGTCCGAGCCGTTTGCAACCATCCCCTCCAGCTATTTGGCGCCGACAAGATGGGATGGTGCAGCCAAACAGCCGACTCGACAGCGCTCGAAGAACGCCACGGGCTGAGCTTGATGGATCTTTCTCCTCACTTGGCTGCCTACCTTGTTCCTTTTGGCGCTACGTTTATTTCCCTTGGCCGGGGAAGCAATACTCTGTTTGGCTGACGTGGGAGATGAAGACACAGCCTTTGGAACCATCCCCTGACTGGTGGCAAAAGTGCAATAGGGGCTGCGCCCACGATTGCTCCTAGAGGCTGGCCCAGGCGTCGTCTTCAATCAAACGCCTCGCCCCAGGTTATGCGCAGCGGCCAGAACTACCAACCTGGGGGGCTCGCAGCAGCGGCCGGTCCGTCTCCGCTGGTCCATGCGCCCAGGCATGCCAGGATGCGAGTAAGATACTGGGCCACGAGTATGCTCTCCGGCCACAAGAGGGGAACTAGCCCCAGCGAGGAAGATGAAAGACGATCCTCACCTCCCAGTCCTCGTACAGCTGCGAGTACGGATTAGCCTGTCCAAATTGGGGAGACGGTGAGGTGAAGAGAGGGGCGGGCGCTTTCGGCACGCGGCGGCACTCCGCACGAGCATCGTCAATTTCCCTCTCGCGGCGAACACAGGCGCATCGCGGCCTGCGACGAGGGAGAGCATTGAGTCGAGCTTCGCACAATCCAAGAGACCGCCTTTTCGGCATTCGTCCAATGTCTGTCCGAAAAGGCCCTGGTCCCGTCCCGTCGGCTCTGCTACCGTGCTTTTGCCAGCGTCGCACCATGACCGATCAGCCAGTCCGAGCCCGGGTTGCTCGCCGACGTGACGTCGACCTGCGCCAATGGCGAGCCTGAATCGAGGGCACACGACGCGTGCGCCGGCTGTGCCACGGCGTAAGACCAACGTGCAGGCTGCAAAGGGCGGGTTCCTCCTGTGCCACGCATGGCGGACCCCTTGCAGGCCGTGTTTATTAGGGCTCTCGGTGTCCCACGTCTCGGCCTGAGAACAAGCTTCTTCGCACCCCACGCGGGTCCGCCGCAACCTTCTTGTGCCACAATTCATCGGCCAACCCTGGCACCTGGCATCTGGCTGGCCAGCCAGGGAACGTTTGCGCCGGGCAGTGAAGAGCAATCAATGCTCTTTGCAGGGATGCCACACCGAGCGGCCGCCGCTGACAGTTGGCACTTGTGCCTGTTCTAGGAAAGGCACCGACGGAGGTCATGCAGGCCACAGCATTGCCATTATCTTCGGAGCCACTTGATCAACAGCCGAATCCTGCGGCCTGCGAATCAATGGGAAGCAGGCTTCGTATCGTAAGATTCGGCCGCGGCCCATGCTACGTCAGTAACATGCCTATCGGCGAGCCGTTTCTTCTGCGCTCCACCTGCTGGATCAGCAGCCGACAGGGGCCTGTCGGGAGAGAAGATGACGGTCGCTTTTCTCCGTCAGACATTAGAGGAGTTTGGAGCATCTAATTGGTGGCAATAGGCTGATGCAATGTGGACGCTCGAGCGCGTGAGATTTCACCGCGGGAGTGGATTCCTTGTCCGAGTTGTCCGCAATAGAGACTTCTATTAAGAGACGCGATCGCAACGGCAACGGGCATGCCAGCTTCGTATCGCGGTACAATCGAGATCCGGCAAGCTTTTCGCTCTTGGCTTATGATCGAGCGCCCCTCCCGTCAGCTACGAGCATGCAACTGGACTCCCGCTACGGGTAATTGCTGTCTCCTGAGCCCCATCTATTATTCCGCGGCCTCGCCGTCCTCAGACTCGGGATGTGACTTGCTAAAACGTCCCAATAAATTCGGCAGCACGTCACTCACTGTGTGGATATGAAAACGAAGCCGCTTGCGTCGGCACGATGCCATGCAACAGGACCAAATGTCAGTTTACCTCTCAGGCCCGGGCGAATGCCATGCCGAGGTCCAAATCCACCGGTTCAACGTAAGTTGGTGGCCTTTTACGACTCCGAGCCAGGTCATCTAGAGTGCTGTGTCAGCTGCGAAACATTTTACCATCAAGACCGAGTGCCGAGCTAGCCATTCACTACGAACGCGCCGAAGCGCCCAGACTCCCTGCCACTCATTTCACCAGACATGACCACACCAAGGTACCAGAGGGATGCTGATGGTATCTGTTCCGCTGTGCCAGAGACTCCGGTGGCTCACGATGCTCTCAACGCCATATGCCAAACGTCCGTTGTGTTGGCCTGTCGTCGACACTGATAAGTCTACGGTTCGTTTCGACGACAATCCCGAGGTCGACCTACCGATATCTGCCCGTGTCATCATGGATAGTGGTCCAATCTTCGGGTGGAAAGAAGCGGCCAGGGCACTGGGACTGCTTGTCAATTGCATGTGATGCTCAACGGACTCTGAAGAGGAAGATGCAGATGCACGCAATCATATTGTAAGAACCGTTTGCCGGCGCCCACGACAGCCCGTCTCGCCTTGCTTCTTGTCAAGCCGTTGCCCCAGCCGATAGTGGCTTCCAGAGGAGCCTGTTATCCCTAGTCGGCGCCACTGCGTTTGCCGGAGTCGATGTGGTGCTGTGTGCACGCTTTAGGCCAACTGCTGAACGGGAGGTACACCTGGGACCAGGCACATCGGACCAGGCACAGCTGGAAGAAGCTTAAAAGCAGTCACTAGTGCCAGATTGCTGGCTTCGGATTCCTGGTGCCTCTGCTGTCGATGTAGTCGAATTTAAGGACCCAATCACTTTGGCGGCGTGCCCAACGTTGGCGCTCCGAGCCGTACTGTGCCGAGTGCGAGAAAGGGCCGCCATGCGCACCGTAGTCCCTCACCCCCCCAGTGCGCACAACTTCTCGAAGCTTGTACGGGAGGGCATTTGCCCGAACATCTGCCGCCCAACACCAAGGCAAAAAGCACCCCACATGGCACGCGAGAACTCGCACCGACTTTTGGGATCGGGCAGTTAAAGACGCAAACGCACCGCCGCGAGAAGCCATCATCGAGCCGAGCAAACCACCTGGCAGCAGCCGCCGGCCACCCAGGTCCCAGCCTCTCCTGCCCACGCACCGACATCGAGGCGCCTCCGCCTGTCCCAACCCCCAGCGTCTGCCCACTTCGGCCCAGGCATGACTCCACGGTAGCCTTGTCGCCCAACCTAACAACTATGCTGGATGCTGCGTCCACAGGGCTGCCGGAATTATAGCAGCTTTCGCTTCTTGACGCACCCTCTCCCCCTCTGACCGTGGCCATTGCGCCAGTATTTCATCCAGGATGGAGGCCCAGGTACGTCCGCCTGCCCTTCCGCCCATGCTCGTCGTCCCGCCTCACCGACGGCTGCCCCGCCATGTCGGGCCTCGGCCGTGTTCCCCTCCAGACGTCATGTCACGTCGCAGCCGCACGCGTCTCGACATGTCTGCAGGGCAGGCTTCTGCTTTGCCCGGCCCAATGCAAGAGACTGTGCACCCATGCTGACTGCTGTGCTTCTCCGCCCTCCGCAGATCGAGAACGCCGTCGAGATTCTGTCGAACCCAACCTCGACCCAGTCGCTCAAGGAGCAGGCCTTCGAGTTCCTGAACCAGCTCCGATCCAACCCGCAAGGCTGGCAGGCATGCACCAACCTCTTTGCCCGGACGCCACGGACCTCCGAGGTCGTGCGCATGGTGTGTCTCGAGGTGGTCAACTATGCCGTCCACACGCAGGGTCTCGATGGCGAGAGCCTGGCCTACCTCAAATATACGTTGCTGCAGTATGTCCGCCAAGGGTACAGCCCCGAGGCCCAGCAAGAGGCGGACCCCGTCTCCTTGCAGAACAAACTCACCCAAACCCTGACGTACCTCTTCGTCTTCCTATACCAGGACGGCTGGCAGAGCTTCCTCGACGATTTCTGGGAGCTCACCGGCGTCTCCACCAACACCGGCAACGCTGCCGGCGTCCTCCTCTACCTGCGGGTCCTGTCTTCCATCCATGACGAGATTGCCGACATGCTCCTGGCTCGGGAAACCAACGACGCCAAGCGAAACACGGAGCTGAAGGACCGGCTCCGCGCCCAGGACATGCACAAGGTTGCCGAGTCTTGGAAGGTGCTGCTTTCGAGATACGCCGACAATGACCAGGTCGTCGAGTTAGTCTTGAAGGTCGTTGGCAAGTGGGTGAGCTGGATGGACATCTCCCTGGTCGTCAGCCAGGACATGCTCAATCTGCTGCTGCCCGTCGTCGGTCGCACCAACAACGGCGGCGAGGATAAGGTCCGGGATACCGCCATCGACACCTTGACGGAGATCTGCGGCAAGAAGATGAGGTCCGGAGACAAGATGGACATGATCTCCTTCCTCAACCTGCAGGAGATCGTGGGCCAGCTCATCGCCAGCCCCTCTCTGAGCGATTTCAAGGGTACACCCAAATACGACACCGACCTGGCCGAGGCCGTTGCCAAGCTAGTCAACACCGTCACGTCGGACATCGTCAAAGCCCTTGACGACTCGAGCATCAGCGAGGAGACACGAGCCCGGGCCAAGCAGCACCTCAACGGCTTTCTGCCTTTCCTCTTGCGGTTCTTTGCCGATGAGTACGACGAGGTTTGCTCGACCGTGATACCTGCTCTGACGGACCTCCTCACCTTCTTGCGAAAGCTTGGACAGCTCCCTCATGATTACTCGAGCATGCTTGCCCCGATACTTGATGCCATCATCCGTAAGATGAGGTACGACGAGACGTCCACGTGGGGCAATGAAGACGAGCAGACGGACGAGGCAGAATTCCAGGAGCTCAGGAGAAAGCTGCAGAACCTGCAAAAAACCATTGCCGCCATTGACCAGCCTCTGTATATGGATATGCTCAGCAATTTGGTGGCGACGACCTTCCAAAGCCTGGACCAGCAGGGATCGAACATGGACTGGCGAGATCTCGACCTTGCGCTGTATGAGATGTACCTTTTCGGCGAGCTTGCGCTGCCAAATCATGGGCTTGGCACGAAGAATCAGCCGTCTAGCGAGGCGTCGGAGAGGCTAGTTGTGATGATGCAGAAGATGGTCGGATCCGGTAAGTCCTCTTCTACCGAATTCCTCGTAGGAAGAACAGAAACTGACGCCGATGTCACAGGCATTGCCAGCTTCTCGCACCCGGCAATCCTTCTGCAGTACATGGAGATTTGTGTCCGGTACTGCGTCATCTTCGAGAGCCACCCCGAGTACATCCCTCAAGTTTTGGAAAACTTTGTGCGGCTAGTGCATCATGAGCACGTTCGCATCAAGACTCGATCATGGTATCTGTTCCACCGTTTCATCAAGCAGCTGCGGTCTCGCGTTGGAAATGTAGCCGAGACGGTCATCCAGTCGATCGGAGATCTCTTGCCCATCAAGGCCGAGGTGCCGGGCGAGGATGCCGACGACGACATGTCTTCTGACGAATCAGACCATTCCGCCGACGCCTTGTTCACGAGCCAGCTGTACCTCTTCGAAGCCATCGGGTGCATCGCGTCAACCCAGAGCACTCCGGCTGAGAAACAGGCCCTGTACGCTCGCTCCGTCCTGGACCCCCTGTTCCAGGACATGGAGGTGCACCTCCCGCGGGCGAAATCAGGCGACGCCCAGGCTGTGCTCCAGATTCATCACATCGTGATGGCCCTGGGCACCCTGGCCCACGGGTTTTCCGATTGGACGCCGGGGTCTGCTTCAGCCCACCACGCGCCGCCGGAGAAGGCTGTGTCGGACGAGTTCTCTCGAGCAGCCGAGGCCATCCTCATTGCCCTGAACCAGCTCAACTCGTCGTCGGAGATCCGCACAGCCTGTCGGTCCTCCTTCTCGAAACTGTTGGGCGTCCTTGGCTCGGCCGTGCTGCCTCAGCTTCCCCAATGGATCGAGGGGTTGCTGTCGCAGAGCTCGTCCAAGGATGAGATGGCAATGTTCTTGCGTCTTCTCGACCAAGTGGTGTTTGGCTTCAAGGCTGAGATCTACGAGGTGCTCAACATGCTGCTGACACCACTGCTGCAACGCATCTTTGGCGGCCTCAGCGAGCCCATCGCGGGGACGGACGACGAGATACAGCTGGCGGAGCTGCGGCGCGAGTACCTGTCATTCTTGCAAATCATCCTCAACAATGGCTTGGATGGCGTGCTCATCAGCGAGGCAAACCAGGGATTCTTCGAGCCCATGATCTCGTCCATTGTTGAGTTAGCAAAGACTCTGGACGGTAACATCGGTCCGAGCCGACTTGCTTTCACGCTCATGGCGAGAATCTCGGCCATATGGGGCGGGCACGACGTGGCGACGATTTCTCAGAACCCCAGCGCGCCGACTGGAAGCCCCAGCCCGGCCATTCCCGGGTTCGATCGGTTCATGATCGACAGGTTCCACAGCGTGTGCTGGGAGGTGATGCGCAACCCAAGCTTTAGGCCGGCGCAGGACGCGCAGACCAAGCAGGTGTTGACGGAGATTGCCAGCCTGGAGCAGACCATCTACACAAAGACGGGAGACATGTTCATCCAGGAGCTGCAGGCGAGCCTGTTCCCGAGCCTGGGCATCGACGGCGGGGACTTCCTCCGATCGCTCACGACTTCGACGGACAAGAAGGGCTTCGCGTCGTATCTGCAGGGCATGCTGAAGAACAGGCAGTAGCAGGCGCGACGGAAAGGCATTTAATTTAGAAGCTTTGGCCCTTGGCTAGAGCAAGCGGGTGTGAGAGAGCCAGCGGAGCCACGGAGGGCGATAGAGCGCGTCCCCCGAGTCCCGCCGCTGGTAGTTACGGAGTAGCTGGCAGACCATAGACATGAGAAGTTTACCCCCACCACCCCCAAAAAAAATCCAAGAAGTATACCCGTCCGAATTGTCTCGGCTTCTTTCCGTCCCTCCGTGCAGACCAAGCTGCTCGTAGTCCAGCTCCAAGTGCGATGTGCCTGCGAGGCTTCAGGTAGGGCGTTGTTGTCCGGGCAACCAGAGCGCGTTGAGTTTGACTCGCCAGCGCTAGACTTTGGACATCTGCACGGTCCGCGCTGACCAACCAGGCGCCTTGGCTGGTGTCGATCTGCCCAAGAACGGCAATTCCAAACCCCCCCCACTCCCAACGACACCCGTCCTGCGCCCCGCGGCCATGGCTTACAGGCGGCACGTCCTGGCCAGCGCACGCAACTTTTACCTCTCTGTTAGACAGACGTGCAGCTCCTCGATTCGGCATAGGCAGAGCAACATCATCGATGACAGTCCTCACCTCGAGGATACTTTGCGGTGGCGGTTGGTCGGGGTGGGAGGGTGTGGTTTTTGCCTGGCCATGGGATCAGCCGGGGGTCGCTCGAGAATTGTTGTCGAGGGTGTATGGAGATGAACTGTACTAATTTTTTCTCGATGGGGCTTTTTTTGTGATATTGTACGTCTGTGAAAAATGAAGGCGGTGATGTCTGAATATCAAACGAGGGAAATGTCGACGAGTTCCCAAGCGCCATCCGCGAGGGTGTGATTTGAAATGTTGTCGAGGGTGTACGCGGATGGATTGTACTGATTCTTTCTCGACGAGGCTTTATTTGAGGTATTGGACATTTGTGTATAATGAACGCGGTGACGTCTAAATTTCAAATGAGGGAAATGTGGACAAGTGTTCACGCGCCATCCACAATCGAAGAGGACGTGGGATTTCCTAAACGGGGAATATCGCCCGCCCGGAGCACAATTTAACAGCCTTCCCTTTTTTTTTGCCCCATCTGACACCCATGCAGTGTTTGCCCTCAATTTCCAAAGTTTATGATGTCGACTCTGAGGTCTGGTCGAAGGGGGGCTGGAGCGGCGACAACACGCAAGCAGGACGAAGCTAGTCGACGAAACGTCGTGGACATCGGCCCACACACTCGACGCCCCCCCGGTGGCACAGCCAGGCCACCGCCTAGCCGCCCACCACATGTGAAAGCTTACTAGAACCCAGGAGCCAGTAGGAAAGGAGCATTGGTGACATGTTGCGCAGTGCAAGGGGAGGATCGTGTGAGAAGCCCTCGGGTCGCCTGCTTGCTGGTTCTCACAGTGTTCCTCGAGCGAAAATCTACAATATGCAGAGAGAACGAATTGGGAGGTTTTTGGCGCTTGCTATGGGCAGCATGCAGGTGAGGGGCGAGGAAGCACCCAGGGGGACCATGCTGACTTCGTTGCACGCGCGACGGGCCGGCCCGCGTCATCCCGCCTCCGATGGGCCCTCAAGTTCCCTGACAGACACAGAGCAATGAGAACGCATCCACGCCTCTCCAGAGCATTCGCAAAAGAATTCCACTAAGAGATGTAAAATTCTCTACGCGCACGACATGGCCCTTGCCACAGTGCTCGCAAACCGGACGCAGGCAAAGGCCGCAGCGAGGCCAGGCGACGCCAGCGGCAACGTCCCACCTTGACCGCAGGCCCTCGACGTGCCCATCGCTTCTCAAAGTCTATGTGCATCCCGTTGAGGATAGGCCGGTTGTGATGACTGTGGTAGAGTGGCTGCACGGGCCCGTGGCTTGGCCTTCCCACCTGGTGGCCTGCTCAGGCGTGGCGCTGGCCCAATGCCCTCGGCGCCCTGTGCTCCGCTCTGCGCGTGTAAGCGGTGCAAGGATCCGTACGCGTGGTCACCATCGTGAAGCTCGCGTAAAGAAAGTTTTGGTCAGGCTGTGTAAGCCAGTTGTGGTTGCCGTCGCCCACTGCTGCTGATCTGGAGTGGTCTTCCTGCTGATCTGGTGCGATCTTCCTGCTCGTTCTTTCTCTATATATTTCCGCTTGTCTTCCTACTCTCGCTTCTCCCTTTCCTTCCTCAAGCACTTCAGACTTGGCAGCCCATCTCCCACTTCTCTTCTCTCCACTTCTTTTATTCTTCTACTTCACCCATCTGCCACTCATACAACGTGGTCAGAGACTTGGCCCTTGTAAGTCCTGTCCCACCCGGCTCATCCCTGCCCACATGTACTGACAGTTGATAGAACTTCCTCGCCAGTCTTTCCACTTTCTATTCTCTATACGGGCCTTTGACCTTTGGTCGGTAAGTGTTTTTCTATTCTTCTTCAGTCCTTGCACGCGTGACGCCTTTCCCCCTCCGCCTTCGACAACCTTGTCAATCCTGACCACTCTTCTTCCCCTTCCCTTTCTCTAATTCCCCTTCATCCTGTTGCTTCTGGGCAACAATTCCTTTCCATCCCAAGCCTCAGCATCGCCGTTGACACGTCCAACATCAGTCAAGCATACGCGTACACCCTGCATGTTTGATCGTCCATATATGCTTCACCCTTCCCGCTTCCCGACACTGACAAGTACTTCTTCACAGGCCATCTACTTTCCTCGAGGAGCATCGTTCCGGTGCCTCTGGACATTTATACGCCGGGCTTACCTGGCCTATTTATTTCTTCCCCATTGTCTGGTAAAGCTCCCCTTCCAAGCCAGTACCGGCCTGTGCCCCAAGCTGACGCGCAACCTCGCCAGCCAGTCTTCGCCGCAGCAATGTGCAACCTCGGCAACACCATCGCCTGCGAGAACCTGTGGCACTGGGGCGCGGCCAGCAGGGACGCCAGGTACCTGTGCCGCGCGGGCCAGCTGCCCCTCCACTGGCTGTGGGGGCCGTGGCCCTTTGAGTCGCGGCTCATGCACATGGCCCTTAGAGACGCCGAGAGGGGCAACATGCCCTCCGTCCACCTCCTCTTCCTGCTGTCAGCGGCCAGCAACGAGGGTGTCATCGAGCCCGGCATGCACCCGGCCCGCCACGACCCGGAGCGCCGCATCCAGCGGCTGTGCGACGCCCTGAGGGGCATCGTCCTGGACCACCCGGCGAAGATGAACAACGTCCTGGATGGATGCGCCAGGAAGCTCGCCGACCCCGGCTACCGCCTCTGGCTGGAGGATGTTCTGGAGCAGCCGCAGGGGGAGGAGGCTCCGCAGCAGATGCAGCAGCCGCAGGGAGGGGAGGTTGAGGAGCTGCAACCACCGCAGCAGCAGCTCGACGCCACCGAGCTGGAGCTGTACAGGCTCCTCGATGCTCCAGAGGACCCTTCTCTGGGCGTTCCGGCCCCCGCCCCCGCCCCCGCCTCCGCCGTGTTCCCGGGTCCGACTCCGAGACCGCCGCAAGTCCCGGCCCTCAGCTTCGTCCCTGCCCCTGCCCCCGCCACCACCATCAACCCGGCCCTCCTTACCGCCGGCGGGCCCGCCGCCATGGACGGTCAGATGGGCTGGTGGCCGCCCCAGCCTGAGGCCGCCTTCATGCCTCAGGTGGCCGTACCAGGCCCCGCCCCCGGGTTGGCTGGATTTCCCGGGCAGGCCCCTGACCTCTCCTGGAGGGAGGAGCTCTGTGGGGTGCCCACGGCCCCGGCGCCGAGGTTCACCAAGGAGACCTGGCAGGCGTTCTTCGCCGACTAGGCCGGCTCCGACACGCCGGTGCTGGGAGCGGAGCGGATGGGTTGGACTTTATTTGTAGATCTATTTTTTTCTTTTTTCTTTTCTTTTCCTTGAGCATATTTACCCGGTAGCTTTTGTCTTTGGCTTGGATATACCCCGTCTTGGGTCTTTGTTGTGCTGGAATACCCCTTTTTGGGTCTGGGAGTTAGGAGTTTGGGGACCTGTCTTCTTTGTTTACTTATTCGTTCAGTGTTATGAATACAAGATCGTTGCGAGTTGAAAGACAGGGCTTGGTAACGCCAGGTTGTATTACGGTGATTATTCTTGCGCAACCTGAATGAAACGAATTTGATGCTAGGAAGCTGCACCTCGCAGCCATCTAGATAATGTACCCTCCGCCCCCGAGGCAGCGCCAGTCGCGCACACCCATGGCCTCCTCCAGCTCGACGCACCACCACAGCACCTCCTTGGCCTTGTCCGGCTGCCCGCTCTCCTCGTGGGCGCGCGCCAGCGCGAACCACGCGTCCGAGTAGTCCCATCCGCTCCCGAGGCGAGTCAAGCCCGAGAGGAGGGTGAAGGCGCGGTCGCGGGCCGCGAGGCGGTCGACGAGGGGCAAGCGCGTGGCCTTGTACGGGCAAGGGAGCTCGTCGTCGCCGATGCGGGAGGAAGCCTCGCCGTCTGTGTCCGGGGCAGTCTGGCCGGCCGGCGTGCCCAGACCCAGGGGAGAAGACGGCAGCGTCTTGAGCGGCTCGTACTTTATGCTCCTGAACGGGGTCTGGGTCGAGGCGTCTGGGGACAGAGTCTCGGTCTTGTCCAGCGGGGGCACCGCGGGGGTAGGGAGGAGCTTCTCGCTGTAAATGTCCAGCAGGATGTTGCACAAGCCGACGGTCGCGGCCGGATGGTCTGGACAATGCGTCAGGGCAACCTCGTAGTCGGATCGGGCCGTGTACGGCTCCTCTTGAGCAAGGGAAAGAGCGCCGAGCTGGACCATGTTAGTTAGCCATAGCTAGTGGGAACAGACACAAGTTGAAACTAACCTCGGACCAGACGTCGCCCCACAAGTCGTCGACGCTCTTCTTCTCCGCCCATTCGGCGGTTTTGGATCCACAAGCGGCCGACTCGTTTCTAGCCGCCTCCGTCTCCAAGGCCTGCACGAGCTGCTGTGCCTCTGCGATGGCTGCCTTGCTGTCCTCCAGCATGTCTGCCCGGCGGTAGAAACCGGCAATGGTCAGCCAGATGCGGACGAGAATCTTCATTCGCTGTGCCCTCTTCTTGTCTTCGGGGAAGTGTATCAACGGGAGCACGTGCGGCGATGCATGGGTGATGCTTGCCGGCAGCTCCGAAGGGTCGGTGGATTGAGAGTTGGTCGACAGGTACGAGTTCATCGAGGGGAGCGTTTTGCCTCTGGAAAACGACGACACGCGCGACTGAGACGGCTTGCCCGAGAAGGAAAAGCCATCGGCTTGCTCATGCTCCGCCCCTGGCGTGAAGAATGCGTCTCCGTCCACGACGGTGGCTTGGTGCGACAGCTTAGCAGCGGCAGCCTCCTGTCTCTGACGGCTGTGGCTCCTTTCCCGCGACTTGAGGTGACTTCTTCGTCCCGAGTCGCTTCTCTGTGCCCGACTTGAGCGCCGCGACCTCGGCGGCCCGGTGGGGTTTCCATTCTCGTCGGTAGCATGAACGACTGGTTTGGCAGCGGCCGAGCTTGGTGACGTAGCGGGCCTCGACACTAATACGCCCGACTTTTCGCTGATGGTTGACGCGCTGGGCGGTCTCGTCGGTGGCCTCGATCGTTCCTTTTCCGTCTTGCCGCCAAAGATGCTCCCCCTGATGCTTCGGAAGGTCCCTGACGTCTTGGGTGGCTGGCTGGATGTTGACGCCGTCACCGCCGCCTGCACCGTGATGTTGCCAAAGAGTCGCGAGAACAAGGTGAGCAACTCGTAGCTGGCATTCACGGCTGCGTCTGGGCCGTCGGTGACTTCGAGAAGGGCCAGCTGCGTCATCTTGATCTCCAGGATACCCTCCTTTTCCGAGTCGTCCATCTCATCAACCAAGCCCCGCCGAGACTCGACAGGCACGCCGTCATCGTCGGCACCATTAAGGTGTTCGCTCCGGAAGCTGCTGTCAGCCTTGCCAAACAGGATCGCGGAGTCCTTGAACTGCTCCAGAGCGCCCTCACAGGCTCTCGAAGCCATTCCGTACTCTTGCCTGGCACTCAACAGGAGTGCCAATAGGTGCCATAGCGGGACGAGTGTCCTTTGGTGCCAGAATGAGCCATATAGCAGGCAGGATCCGTCTTCTTGGCCTTTGCTGGACATCAGAGCACACCTCACCAATTCGATGGCAGCTGTCAGGTCTCTCCGCTCGGCCAGCAGGAGGGCTAGGCTGAAGAAGCTCCCGAGGTCCTTGGAGCGGCCAAACTCTGCTGCCAGAGACTTGCGAAGATACCGAATTGCCTTGGACTGTATCTCCGTCCTCGATCCCGCCTCATGCGTTATTCTCGACCAGTGCGCGTGAGAGAGACCAATGGCCTGCCAAACCAATGCCACAATGTGCGGGGCGACTTGCGGATGCGGTTCGTCTTTGGACTCATCCTCTGCTATCGAGGGTGTGCCGTTCTCGAGGACTTTCGTCTGCGGCAGCTTCGATAGCCAGTCCTCCAACTCGGCCCCCAGTTGCCGCGCCTTCTCGCCCGCCTGCCGATGTCCGTAGCGGCACAGGGCCATGACAGCTTGCGCCATCGTCTCCATAACGGTGCCGTCATCGTCGAGGCTGGGTTCGTCCTCGCCGGTCTTGTCGATCCTGGCCTTGCCCTTTTTGACAATCTCCAGGTAGGAATCAAAGGCCTTGAAGGCCAGGTCGAATTCGGCCAGAGACAGGTGGACGCTGAAAAGCGACCTGAGGATGGCAGTCGAGTGATAGGTTCTGGTGGCTGCGCTGTAGAGTGTCTCGAGAAGGCCGCGGCTGATGGCGGCCCGTCCCCCTCGGCCCAGATCCTCCTCGTGCCACCCGCGACCGCACAAAATGGACCAATTCTTCAACGCCTGCTTCACGAATGCCTCTATCTCTGCGCGCTCCTCATCGGCTCGCGGGAATGTCGTCTCGATGAGCAGGAGAGATCGATACGTGGCCTCTGCGAACTTGAGCTCCGTGCGAAGCTGACTCCGAGGGGACGAGCCGCTGGTGATGGGGGTGCCCTCGACAAGTCCGGGTTCGTAGGGCAAGTCGTTTTCCAAGATGCGCGACAAGGCCATGTAGAATTCGCTCCACACGTGCCTTCGCGGAACAGAGCCTTTGAATCCATAACCTCCCGTGGCGGGTGCCTGCATGGCGTCCCAATACTTGGCCCACGAGCGGAACGGGGCGAGGGTGGCGGAGTCTATCAGCGACGCCTCGTCGTTGTCGATGGCCTCGCTCGAAAGCATGCAGTATTCGGTCAGGAACAGCTCAGACCAGTAGCGAAGCTGCTTGCGGATGCCGTGGCCGGACCAGACGCGGTTCAGCGCCGGCGTCGCGAGCTTGAGCGCAGCAAGGGCTTCTGCACGCTGTCCCTCGCGTATGAAGCAGTTGGCCCGCAGATATGCAGACTTGAGGGCACAAACATGGGTCCATTCGAGCGTCGAGGACTCGGCCAGGTCGATGTTATTGCCCAGGTCCTGGAGGCCCGTCGGCAAGCGCTCGACGGCGAGGCTGTATTCCCCGACTACCCAGTGCAGCCATCCCATGCAGACTTGAGCCTGGAACCTATCCTCGAAGTGGCGCTGCTCTGCCTCGATTGCGGTCGAAAGTTTGGGGAATATGCTGGCGACGTCGAGGTCGCGGGCGGTTGCGGCGGCGGAGGGACGAGCGGCGGCGTTGGTGGCCTTGGAGATGGCGCACTCGGTCTCGGCGGCGAGAGTGAGGCCTGAACATAGTCTGGTCAGCTTCCGAAGCGGAGCTCACGGTGCGGCTCGGTGCTGTGACGTACATGATCGATCCGGAGCGTGCTTCCGCACCTTGCGAACCAGCTCGGGCACGGCATCCCAATTGCCCTCGCAGCGGGCCACCTCGAGCTGCTCGAGGTAGCTGTTGGCCTTGGCCTAGACAGGTCAGCGTGCAAGCCCCAACGGTCGCCGCGGCGTCGTACGGATAGGACGTACAGTCATGCTGGGTCCAGATCAGGGGCGTGTCGTCGACTAGCAAAGGGGCAGCTGCAGAGGCATCGCGGGGAGCGGCGCGGTCGGGTCGTTTCTGGCTCTGGAGCTGGACGGATGCTGCAGCGGAGGCGCGTCGCTCGGGAGCGCCGGGGCAGGGCGATGCTGGGATGACGAGCGGCGTGTGCAGAAGCAAAACTGCCAACGCCAGCTCACCTGCTCGTCCAGGTTGCCTCGGCGGCGTTGCGAAGCTGCGGTGCTGCATGGGCAGAGGTGGCCGCCAGCCAATCAAGGCGCCATGAGGATCCCCACGACAGGGGCCTCCCGCAGCTGCTAACCTCTGTGGTGGGGACCTGGCGAGGCGCAGAGAAAAAAAGTCCATCGCGAGACGGCTTCAACAAGGACAATTGCGACGAGCCGTGCAACGGGATCGCGATTTCTGCCTGTGCAACAGCCGCAGAGCCTACTCAACTCGGGGGGCTGCACGGAGTAACTTGCCCTGCCAATTGTTGGTACTAAACTTACAGCGCACCCCTTCCACTGCAAGCGCGCGGCCAGACCAGCTCATCCCACTCGCGCCCGCTCCCTCACAACCATTTGTCCCTTCTACCTTACACATATTCAGTCCGCCTCAAGCAGCTCAGCAGCAGGCGCACACACGCAATCATGTCCGCGTCGCTCCCTCCCGACCTGCGGGTCCTCTGCAGGAAGCTCACCTCCATCCCGCCGGCCCAGCTCCCGCATGCGCTGCCCGCCCTCACCCGACACATCGTCCGCTGCAAGGATGCGCTGTCGGCGCCGCAGGAGCAGCGGCCCAAGGACGATGCCTCGCAGGGCTCGGTGCTCGTTCACAAGCTGAAGACCAACGTCACCACGCTGCTCAACGGGCGGAGCCGCGAGGCTCGCTTCGCTGCCGTCGGCCTCGTCAAGGCCTTGGTCGACGTCGGCGGCTGGGAGATGCTCCGAGGCTCCGAACCTTGGGTGCGCGGGCTGCTGTCCATCGTGCAGGTATGCGTCCACCGACATCGCGGGTCCGATGCATAGTCTACTGACACACCCCAAGAAGGGCGATTCTTTCGCGGCCAAGGAGGCTGCCGTCGTCACCCTGACGCGCATCTACATGCTGGTGCACCCCTACCAGACGCTCGTCAGAGAGATTGCCACGCCCACCATCCCAGCCTTCGTCACGGCCTGCCTTCAGCTTCTGAAGCCGGCCTCAGCATCCCCCTGGACCATTGTCGAGACCATCTGCGGTGCCTTTTCGGCCCTCATCCCGCTCTATGCCACCACCTTCCGCCCCTTCAGCTCGCAAATCCGGTCCGCCGTGCGAGGCTACCTGGCGCCCACCAGCTCCGATGACGCCTTCATCCCTTTGTCGCTGCAACGAGCTTCCGGGCAGCTCGTAGCCTGCCTTCATCATGTCGCTGCAAAGTCGGGTGGCAGTGAAGAATGGGCTAAAATGGTAGACGGCGTCCTGCGCGAGGTCCACGCCACATCCGACCAGGTCCTGCGAGCCGTCGATGAGTCCTGGGAGGCGACTGGCAGCTACGGACGGACACGGGTCGATCTCGGCGGCGCGCCGAGCGGCGGAGGCACCTCAGCAGATCAGTTTCCGCCATGGACGGGACTGAGCGCCGGCGCCGAACGCGTCGTGGGATTGTTCCGCCATCTATCCGACTGCTTGCGTTGTCCGACCAAGGGCGCGGTCACCATCCCCCTTGGCAACATCATGGACGCCATCTCCAGAGTCTGCTTGATAGCGAGACTGTCGCCAAAGACGCAGAGCTGGGATCAGGCTCTGGACACCAACGCCGCCATCGGCAGGGAAGAGAAGGAGGAGCTTTGGAGCGTCATGCCGGACATCCACGTCGCCGCCGTAGAGCTCATTCTCACCATGCTGTTGAGGTTCGACAAGAGCATGCTAGCGCTGGTCCCTGAGCTGCTGGACCACCTCGTCCGCGTCTTCAAGTCCGGCATGAACATCCCGGCCGTTCGCGAGGCGTGCTACCCTGTTCTGAATAGGCTCGTGTCCCTCGCTGGGCCGACTATGTCAAAGACCACTGTGGCCATGCTTGAGCCCCTCATCGCAGCCTGCTGCCGCGATCTGCAACAGGACGCCGGCTTCGTCAAGCCGACCAGCAAGCCCGCCCCATCGTCCAAGGACTCCAAGAAGAACGGCGTCGCAAACGCAGACGCCTTCCTTCAACCGCAGGCATCCGCACCAGAGGAGGTCTTCAGCCTCGACCCCGACCACAAGGCCGCTGCCGACAGCCTCCTCCCGGCGCTACTCGCCAGCTTGCCGCAGCAGCACCTCCGGCCTACCCTGCGCGGCCTCCTCGACAAGACGGCCATTTTGACGCACAGCCGTGACGCCATGCTGTCGAGCGTCCTCAACCCCTACAAAGACCAGCGCGGCCGCATGTATCCCAGCATCCTCCCTCATCTGTCGAGGCAGTTCCCGCAGGATCAAGGGTTAGAGGTCCTTCGCAGTAACCTACTCGTGGGCAGCGTCGGTGGAGGCAGCGACATGCTCGCGTCCGTCAACGAGATGCCGGACGAAGAGGAGGAAGAGGCCGATGCCGAAATGGCCGACGGCGATGGGGACGTGGAGGAGATCGCGCCAGGGGCCGACAAGGACGCGCGGAAACCCGGGACACTGCCCGCTGCACCGCAGATCAGCGTCGACCTGCCAGTCCAGGCCAATCCGTTCGAGACAAGGGCCGCGGGTGCGGCTCGAGCAGACTCGCCACCGAAGCGCAAGCACGAAGGCTCCGACTCCAATCCGCCGAAGCGACAAGAGGTCGAGAAGCCCGCTCCTGCTGCTGACCCGGCCCCTATTTCTCAACCGCTAATAATCGAGGCCGCCGCCGAGGACGATGACGATAGCGACGGCAGCGTGCACTTGAACATGGAGCTGGACGACGACGAGGAAGAGGAGGAAGACGAATAAAGAGGCCAAGTGGGCTATATATAAGAATCCATAATATATACTGGCGTTAAGCCCTGCCTCTGGGTATACCGCGTGTCAAAGTCAAAAAAATATGCTCCCGTAACCTCTCGGGGAGAAATAACCCAAGACACTGCTTTTCTATGAAGAAAACAAAAGCTTGTCGTCACGCCTTTACCTTCCGTGAACGCCGCCGCCACCGCCCTGGATTCCCTCAGCCAGGCCGGATTCAATGCGCGAAAACTCCCCCAGACGAGGAGACCAAAAAGCAGAAACCACGCCAAAACGCGTGCGGGGGACCGCGGGACCCAATTAATCAATCCATGAGCCAGGCTCTGCGCTTCTCCTCCTTCTTGGCGCGGCGCTTCTCCTTGTACGCCTTGAGCTCCGTCTTACTGAGCCGCTGGTTCTGCCGCTCGGCCTTGAGGCTGCGGCCGTCGTGGGCGTTGGCGGCGGCGTCGACGTCGAAGAAGGCGTTCATCTGGCGGTGCGACTTGGCCTCGTCGCTGTGGCGGTTGTGGCCCGCCGCGCCGGGGGCTTGGAATCGCCCGGTGCGGTGGTCGAAGGCCGCCGTCGCGCCGTACGCGCCGGCCGCGGGATTCAGGGCCGCCGCCGCCGCCGCTTCCTGCGCTTCCTGCTCCTGGTTGTAGGCCTGCGCGTACCACGCGTTGGGATCGTAGTCGCCGTGGATGGCGGGGTTGTAGCCGCCCGCGGCCGGCCGCTCGTTTACGGGTGCAGGGGGAGCGCCGGGGGCCACGGCTTCCGCAGCGGCATTGGACGCCTCGGGGACACGAGGGTTCTCCCACTGCGTGACGCCGGTGAAGCGGTTGGCGAAATACCACTGCCCGGAATTCGGGTCCAGCTGCGCCTCCCAGCCATCATCCACGGGCTCCGGGGCCGGCTCTTCCGGGAGGGGAGGCCCGTCGGGGATCGCTTCGCTGGGCAAAGGCGGTGCTCCCGCGGTCTCGTCCTTGTTCTCCGGTTGAGCTTCGCCCTTGGCTTCTGCGTCTTCAGCTGGCGTTGCAGCGTCCGTCTCGGAGACCTTTGCAGCGTCCTTGGGTCCAGCGCTCGCTGGATCCGTCACACTCGGTGAAGCGCCGTCGGCCGCTGCCGCCGCGTGGTCCTCTGCCCGATCATCCTGCGCCTCGGCCTCGACGGGCTCAGGCGACTTGGATTCGGACACGGGAGCTGCGTCAGCGGCAGCCGCAACGGGCGAGCGAGGCGCGGTCATGGCGGCGAAGCGCAAAGCGAGTCGCACGGAGTGATTCCTGTAAGCTGAAGAGGTGTGAGCATCCTGCAATGGTAGGCCGTAACACTATACTTAATATAGGCACCTGGAGAAAAGCCACTGGGCGGTCGGCAGTCGTAAGACGCGCGGAAGCGAGCGTCGTTGCGCGAGGTTCCCTCTTTGTTGACGCGCAAGTCTTGTAGAAGCGCAGGTCAGAGGTCGTCAGTGGATTAGCCTTCGTACGGAGTAATAGTCGGTACGGTGATCCGTGCAGAGCAAGTTGCTTCTTAGTCGAGAATCGGCCGTCACGTGACGGCCTTATGTGAGACGACGACACATCCAACAACCAACGCATTCTCATTTGAATGGCCATGTTCTCAGCACCTCTTAATTCACAGATTTGTCCATTGGTCCGCTGAAACAGTTCCTGTAATTCATCTTACTGTGAGTTTATTGTAGTGTGTTCTCAAAGATACTCTACGCAGTCTCGACCATACAACGATTCGGAGGTGGAACGTTATCCGGTAGGGTTCGGCTCTGAACGTCACTTGTGAGAACGGCCTTGGGGGTATGGGGTACTGAGATTTGTCTGAGGATATAAATGACCTTCAGGTGGCCAGGTTTCCGGCGCTATCTAACGGATTGGCGCTCGGCTTAGGCAGCTATCAAAGACTCGATATTCAAGTCAGTCGAACGCTGTGGATTGTCGCTCCCAATAGCCATCGTCTGGCGTTTGGCTGTTCACAAACGCCAGGCCACCATGCATGAATTCGATAAACCAAACGCCATGCCAGGGCAACCTAAAATCACCACCGAACCCTCCACCTCGTCGCATCCACACCGTCTCCATTCGTCGAGACCATTCGTGCCGGTCTCCGGAAGCTTACCCTATACTCCACCGGCGAATCTCACGATCTGGCGCCGCGCCACCCCTCAATGGCGCCAGAGCCACGACCCGCTTACCCCGGTCCAAGCGTCGCAGTCCAATCTCCTCTCCCTGCAAGCCTCCCAACATTCTCCATCGCCTTCACCCCCTCGTGATCCCAAGAGATTTCCTTGGCCCGCCCGTGCGGGAGACACGCCATTGCTCCGCCTCACAGCATCAGAAATCGGGCCACAGGCCAAGCAGTCCGGCATTCCCGTCGTTTCGTTTCGTTTCGTAGATCATCGCCAGTAGCATGACGGAACCCCAGCGTAGACACTATCGTACTCGTACAGCAAAACCCAAAGATCCAAACGTAAAAGCATTTCGACAACACGTCCGTCCCAAGTATGCAATCATGTATACTCATTCACAAAACACGCTACAGGGCTACTCTGCGAGCCGACGACGACAAGCCACCGACGAGGCCCCGTTTGTTCGTTGTCCCAGCCAAGCTTTGATCCTCCATGCCAAAACGCCAAAACTTTTGATTATCCCTTCCCTGGCCCCTTTTGTTTTTTATTTGTATCCGCCTTCGTAGGGCACGTGGCCAAAGGGTATTGTTCGGCGCATCGTGGTCTCGCTTGCGAAGGCGCGGCGCCACGCAGCCGCTGGCGTTGAAAATACCAGTGCAAAATTCGAAAATAAAAAGCGTGAGAAGAACACAGTTATTTTCAAGGTGGGAATAGCTCAACCGAATCGTAGTAGTAGATTGAGCCTCCGTGAAGTAAATTTGTGGTATGGCAAGGCCGATACCAGAGCTGCGGGAGCTGGCTCTCCCCGCTAGAGGGCCTTGGAGCGACGTGTCGAGTCGACGCCGGATAAACGCGAGTAGCGTGCGGACTTGTATATGTAATCTGCAACCACAAGCTTCGTTTTTCCTGACGATGGAGGCGACGGGCATTGACGTTCTCGTCGCACCCGGGTCGTTTGCGACGCTCCATCTCATCGACGAGACCCTCATGCTGCAAGAGTAAATCCCGTGCTTGATGGGTCGTGCCCATTGCCGGCTCCAGCGGATATGATTGAGCTCGTCTTTTGCTCAAGAAATCGTTTCAATCGCCCTGCTCATCTTCCAACCGACTGACGAGGACACCAGCTTTGCTTAAAGCCCCGTCACCCGGCTGCAGCTCTCCGTCCTAGTCACCGTAGGTTGGTCTGGTCGAAGGGGAATTGCTGGTGGTTCGGGAAGGCCATGCTGGCGCTCAGGCCGAACGGATCCCAGTCAATGTTCTGGTCCAAAAGCTGCGTCATCGAAGGGAATGGGTGGTTGGAAACCGATGCCTGATGGTTTGGCTCGTGTGAGTGGGAAACGTGGTGGCCCGGGGCGGTAGATGTCGGGGAAAGAAGCATGGTTTGCTGGTGATCGCTGTTGAAACCGGCAGGAAAGCCCCCAGGCCCGTTGGGTGTATCCATTTCCGAGTCGTCCATCAGGTCGTTTTGGCCATCATATTCGTGCTCTGCGACCAAGACGTTAGTTTTGGGACGTCGATCACTTCCAATTGGGGTGGGATTGTGCATCGCCTTACCCAGTTGTTCGGCATGGTTCTGGAAGGCCGGCGTTGGGTAGAACGAAGCCCCGTTGCCCAGAGAAGGGCCACGGCCAGCCTGCATCAGGGACGGCCTTGCGGCTGCGTTTGCGTTCGGCGTAGGCATCGCCTGTCGAGACAGTCCCGCCACCGACCCTCGCATGGAGATGCTGTCGGACGGAGCGGGAGAGAAGGCCGAGACGACATTGGTGGGTGAGTTGGAGTGCGACGACGGGGTCGGTCGGTTCTTGGGGGATGTGGCGGATTTGTGATGTGGCAGTCCGCTGGATAGCGACGTCGACCCAGGCTCGGTCTTGGGAGCGATGCTGGAATTCGACTTGCGCGAATGATGGTGTCGGTTCAAGATGGCGCGCTGGATCGTGGGAGGCTGCACCAGATTCTGGGGCATATGGGTCGGCCCCAGGTCGGGGCTGCCGGTCTTGGCATGGAGTTCGGCCTGGACATCGATGCCTGTTCACATCACGGTCAGCAAAGCTGTGTATTGGGGCGTATGGTTCCGGGACGGATGGGCTGACTGACCCTTTTCGAGCAGGATGCGCTCGAGTAGCGAGTTCTTGTAGCGAAGCATCAGGCATTCCTCGGCGGCCGTCCGGTGGGCCGTCTGCAGATTGTGCAGGTTGGACTCGTGGACACGGATCGTCTCCTCGAGCTGCTTGATGTACTCGGTGCGGCGCTCGCGGAAGGCGGCCTGGGCCTGCCTGTTGCGCTGCTTGCGCTCCTCCGACGTCGCGTAGATCTAGGTTAAGGTTTCGGCGTCAGCGCATGTCTCGCCTTGTGCGACAGTCGCACACGGTCACCGACGGCGAGGAGCCAATGGGGTCGATGGCGGGCAAGTGGCACGAGAACCAAGGCCGTCTGTGCCAGGGTGGCATGTGCTTCGAGGCCGCGGCGACGGACGAGCAGCGCGGGGGAAAGACACTTACGGGCTTGCGTCCGCCCTTCCTCTTGGGCTGCTGGGCGTCCTGCGAGGCATTGTTGTTGGCCGAGACGGGCGGATTCTGGTCTCGCTCCGGCGTGGAATCGGCCGAGTCGTCAGACTCGTCCCGGCGGGGAGGATTCGGCTTGGTGTCGATGGACATGCTGTCTGCCATGCCTCTTGGGTCGCGGCACGGGGCCTCGATAGACGACAGCCGCGCTGCGGCAGAGCGCCCCCGGGTCTCAAGGAAACAAAACGGCAGCGGCCGTGACGTCGTCGGCGCGGCAACGTCTGCTATCTATCGGTATCGCGAGCGTGAGGCCGTGTGCGGTGCGAAGGCCCGGGCGATGGACGCGGCAGGGCGAAGCGTCGTCGGCTGATAAGACCCCCTCGGGCAAGGTTTGCGGGCGGTGCAGGGGCAGAAAAAAGTCGGCCGGGTCCGGATGAGGCAGCTGGCAGCGCGTCTGCGGCGGCTCGGCAGCGGTTGCAGCGCGGGGGAGAGGAACGGGCGACCGGCGAGGGCAAAGAGCAGCGTCGGGATGGGATATCTACCCGCAACAGATAAGGTCAGGGTCGCAGGCGAGATGCAATTCCTCTGACGCTGGGACCTGGTGGGAGAGACAGCCGCCGGCGTGCGAGATAGAGGACGGGGGGACCTGCGGGAGCAGCGCCCCCGAGGGTTTTATGTAATGGGAACTGCAAAGAGGGGTGCTGGGGGCCGGCTGCGCTGCCTTCAGGTCGTGCCCGCCCAGCGCTCTCAGCCCGCCCTCGCCAGGCCCACGTCCCTCGCCCTCCAGGCCCTCCAGGCCCTCCAGGCCGCTCCAGGCGGCCGACGCTTCTCCTGGGGCCCCTCCCCACCCCCAGCCAGTCATGGCGCCAGGGCCCTGGGCTGGCGGTGGAGCGAACTCGGAGGCGCTGGCTCTGGATTGGGCTCGCGCAACGGCAAACGTGGAGATTCGCACGAGGCCTTTAAGGTCGGCCAGCCTACCCGGCTGGTTGGCCCATCACAGCCATCACCTGGCCCAACTTTCTTCACCAGCACGCTCCCCGTGGCTCCCCTCCCTCCTCTCCATGCCTCCCACCCCCTGCCCCTCCCCGCTCGCCCATCCCATCCCCATCCGCGCACGGCGGCTGGCCTTCTCCGCTGCGGTGACGGCGAGGCGTTGCGTCGTCGCTGCAGGCTGGCCGGACGACCACCGTGCTGCTGGTACGAGCACTGCCGGTGCCGCTGGTGCTCGTGCTGATGCTGCCGCCGCGGCGCTTGCCTGGCTGAGCACCATCGTCTGTTGGGTCCCATGCAGTCCCGGCTTGGCCGTCGTGTCGACGAGCTCTCCTTTCCCGGAATCCCACCTGGGCACGTTATTCCAGCCGATTCCCCGCTTCTGTCTGTTCCTTCCGTGCTGCCCGCAGCCCGCCCCCTGTAAGGGCCTTCCCGTCGAGTCATGGGGACTCGTGGTACCGTTCTCGATTCCAAGCGGAGGTGATGCGCGGTGCGGACATGTCGGCTCGTTCCTCGTGGTGAAAACTTATACCAGGGCGTCATGCCTCCGCTCTCCTCGGATTGCTTCCCTCCCCCCATTCTTTCAGCCATGCCATCGACGGGCTCGAGCAGATCCCCCTCACCTCGGCGGCTCCTCACCGTTTCTGGAGTGACTGGTGGCTTTCCTATTCCAATATTGCGTTTTCCGAGGACCGGCGAGGGGAGGAGGCATGGCGCAGGAACAGGGCCTCTCCGCTAGCGTCGTGTTCACGCCAAGTACTTGTGGGTTACCTCAGCTGAGCCCAGTCTCGTGACCTCTGTGCATGCTTTCCTTGGCTCTCCAGCAGGTTCCGCAGAGGTACCGCAAGTGTCTCGAGTCAAGGACCAGACCACTCTGGTGACGACGTGGGGTCCGACGAACCGGCGAGCCACGTCGAGCACCGTCGACTGACGCCGTATTGCCCGTGGAGGTTACGGGCTTTTACGAGCATTTCCACATGGGCTGGGCACTGGCCATCCTGGTGCGAACCTTGCCAACGATGCCGGATCAGACTGCCCGTCTGACCACCATGGGCTGTGACGACGGCTTCGCGCTGGTTGATGATTGCGCCCTGACGCCGCGTCGTGGACCGCGTTCGACGGCTGCAAAGGGCCGCCATGCAACAGCGAGGGAGAATCGCTCGCCGGAGCCGATGGGAGCGTCCATGTCTTGGTGTCGGGGGTCACGCTGCCGGCCGCCAAGCTCACGGTGATTCGGCCTGCGGAGATCAGCTATGGCTTGACAGTCATTCATTCTCTGGTGCTCGAACGTGGGAGTGCCGCCGACATGGATTGGAAAGGAGTCCGGACGGACAATTACGTTTGTGGATGGGCAGTGCATAAGTGTCCGGTGAGTCGCCAAATGCAAAGCATGACTGAGCACCAGAGCCTGCCGATGAATACCTGCAGGTGGACGTCCCGGGTCTGAGTAAGGCCCGAGTGGACGGCTCGGGTTGATTAGCAGCGACGACGGTAGTGCCCAGTTCCAAGATGCAATGCCACCCTCGGAGCACGTCGTACGCTGCGATGCGGCATGGTTGCAGCCGCATTGAAGAGGCCTAACCAACCGGCTTCGATGCGCAGGGCAAAGTTGCTCAGCTCTGTCCGGAGCACTCGCAGTCCGTCTCCCGCATATAGGTACTGGGTATGTTCGCTTCGTGCATGTGCCGTACCGCATCTACATGCTACATTCGAACCATATATTGTTCGAGCCGCTCACGCTCCTCCCAAGGCATCGCAAAGCGAGCAGGGCCAATTGCTCTTCCTAGGCAGCGACGCAGGACGACCACTGCTCCTCTGGTATACTTTGGGCCTAGATCCCGCGGGCAGCAAGATTGATGAAGACACACGTGGGTCAGGGGACTTGGGCCGTCTCGCTCTAGCTGCGCTGCCTCCCGTGTCTGTAGAGCGGAAGCCAACCTGTCCAGGCAGGAGGTTCCGGCCTCTGGCACGCGAGGCAAATCCCGAACAGGGGGCCCATCTTAGAATCAAGACTGCCTTGCCTCAACCGGTCCAAGGGGTCCTGCGCCTCCGAAGAACGACTGGTACGAGCAAATGTCGTCGTACCCAAACGCCGTCATCCCCGCGTGACCCCGTCCAATTCCTGAGGTCAGACGCCATGCCCCTTCGCAGCAGCGCAGCCACGCCAGCCAGCTCTCCCATCCCTCATCGTGGCCCCGCCGTGCCCGCAACCAGGAGCGCGGAGCTCGCGAGATCGCGCGGAAAAACGACTGTCGAGGCGTGCTGCCTCAACGGGGGTGGGCTTTCCTGACGTCCTGGCTGGCTGCCGAGGGGTGTGATTGGTGTGGACTGACGTGCCTCGCCCTGTGCACCAGGCCAGCCGTACCCCGCCCGGCGGCCAGGACAGCCCCCAAATGTCGCGAAAATTCTTCCCGAAGGCGCGTGGCTCGGCTCCGTCGTCGCCGGTTCCAAGCCAAGGCCCCCAGGCCAAGGGGCAGCCGTGGTTGCGGGCTCTGGGCTGACGGCCAGCAGATCGTCGTCGAGCGGAGGATCGAGCCCATACGAGCACATCGTGTCGTCGCCGGACGGGACGCAGCCCCAGACCGAGAGACCTGCAGAGGACGGCGAGCACGCGTCGGACGGGACGAACCGGACTGTCGACGCCGTTACCCTGTCGTGCCGGGCGGGCTCGATCCTATGCGTCGAGACATGCGCGGGGTGCTGCGGACGGCGCACTTCAGCCGTTTGCATGGCCCGAACGCATGCCGCCAACGGCGACGAATAGAGTGGGACGCCTATGCGCCGGAGGGGACGTATAACGCAAGTCCGAGGAGCTCACGGCGGTTTCGTCTGTCCCGTCCCGTCGCAACCAAAGTTTCGCGTGGGCTCGTTTCTTTGTCCAGGCACACTCCTTGGCAGGCCTTGTTGCTAGCCACGGCCCACGGGCATCATCCCTGCTGGTCTGCACGAACACGGGCGCATCCCACGATGCCTCTGAGAAACGGCGATTTGTCTGCGACTCTGCTGGTCTCAGGTCTGCTCGAGCGGGCCAGGCAACTCGGCTCGGCAACCCACGAGCAGATCCTGCAACGCCAATGCGCCTCACCATTGCCGCTTGGGTGGCTGCCTCTGAGAATGGAGTCTTTCCCGGCGACCACGTCGAGCCAGTCCGCATTGCCGTGGCGTGGTCATCTGACCTGATTTTTTTCTGCGCTGGTCAGAGAACGACGACTGGCCTGATTTGGCGTGGAGTGATGGGCTTCTAGAAGGATTCTGGCGTCGAATCAGCGCCTAGCTGGGCCCATCAACGGCCGATGGTCGGGCTTCGCTTCCCAGTCGATCGCACACAATGGGGCCCCGGCCAAGTCCTGGCATCACCAGACAAAGCAGGGCCTCTTGCTTTGTGCAAATTACGAGCGATTGAGCCCGCGGATGGACATGGTTGGCTGGCTCCGGCCCGGACAAAGCACTGCGTGACCCATTGTCGTATTGTATCACGCACACTGGACGTGCCTAAAGGGGATGGCCCTCCGTGACTGCAATCGCAATCATAACATACGCCTGCTCTGGCCAGCCATGCCATCTTGCTAATGTCTGGTTGGGTATGATGGGACCTCGGCGACAGTCTGAGACTGCGAGGTCGCCCGGGTGTCGCTCCACGATGCGGCTCACATGACCCGGCGGCTCAGCCTCGATGCAAGTGACGGGGACTGTTGCAGGCCGGCGTGGCAACTTGATCGACGGCGAGAAAACGCCTGACAAATGGGAGCGTGTTTTCAGTGTCTCGCTGGAATGCCCTTGCCATTCGTCTGAGGCATCTAGTCAAGCCAGTGCTGGTTGATGACGGCCATGGGCTCTGGGAGCTGAGGCCCTTGGCGTGAGTCGACATGATGGCTGCCGACTCCCAGCAGCTAAAGCCTCTCTATGGTGGCCTGGGGTAATTGTATTTGCGTGCAGAGCCTACCTACGTGATGAAGCAATTTCCGCAAGTTGAGCCGAGATGCCATGATATCTCGCTTCAGGTGTAATAGAACTGGTGGAGGTCTAACGTTAACACTTGTACGTACTCGCCGGCGGGGTGGAGTTTCTCCGCGCGAAACGCACGGTACGCGCTGCAGCGTCTGGCGCAGGGAGAGCTTGGAGCTTGGACCACCGCCCAACGCCAAAGTAAACAAAACAACCCCCCGCCGGCTGTCAACAACCCCGAGCGTTTGACATCATCAGCCCTTGCCGACGCCGCCGTGCATTCCTTGTCATCCACTCTGGCTCGTCATCCACTCTTGCTCCGCTAGAGACGCGCTCCTTGAGTTTATCAGATTCGTGCAACTCCCAGGATCGAGCCCAAGTCGCGCAATGACGCCGCCGACTTATCGTCGTTCGGCGCGTCTCGCCAGCGCTTCCCTTAAAGTATCGCCTCCTACGGCCTCCTCGCTTCTCTCCGTGCATGCTCTCTGACTGGCTTCACCAGGAAAAAGCTCTACCCGAACTGCCGTCGGTCCCTGAACGCGCAGACACGCCTCGTCGTCGCGCGCCCAAGAACCTCAACGATGCCTCCTCTCCTCATCGACAGCAGCCGAGCACCCCGGTGTCCTCCGCACTCAAGCCTCCGCACGATGAGATGCACCCTAGCAAAGTCCACCAGACTACAGGGGAGCCCTCTTCTGCTCTCCGACTCGGCTTCTCCGATATTCCCTCGGATAAGGATGCCCGCCAGTTCGGCATGCCGCCCACGCCATCCAAGATTGGCGGAATCCCTTCCTCCCCGTTTACCTTTCGATTCACCCGCGAGGCTGCCGACAGCACGCTGAGCGGCGACGCGCAACGTATGATGGACGAGATTCGAGGCCAGGCCGCGAAGATTAAGGCCGACCTCGTGGCCGAGAGAGAGGCTGGAGGTGCAACTGCCACCATCACCGGCCGCCCCATTGCGACACCCAAGGGAAAATCTGGGCGGTTTAGTGCCGTGCACATGGCCGAGTTCAAGAAGATGGACTCGATCGAAGGACACGCCTCAGCTTGGCGAGCGCAGCAAGGACGATTCACGCCCGTCAAATCGAGCCTGAAGCGCTCCAATTCCAAAGCGAACCTTGATACCACGCCAAAGTCTCAGACCTCTGGTGTGAAGTCATCTCTTTCCAGCAAGCGTCTTGACGAGAACCCAGATCAGCAACCCAAGGCTAGCTTGAAGCGCAAGTCATCCGTCGCAAATTTGGATTACCCTTCGCACAAGACTGGGGCCAAGGCTGCAGAAACTGCCACGGCACCGAGCAGACTTTTTGCTGAAACAAAAGTTGGATCGCAGTCTGCCGTCAAGCGACTCAAGCAGCGCCAAGATGATGACACTTCGACTGCGCGTCCGGTGTCTCGCGGCGCCGATCCGAGACCCCTGCCGAAGCCTCAGCCGGGACTGGCGCGTCTCATGAGCCCTACGAAGTCTTCGCTTGCCCACGTCGCCGGCCTAGGGAAGCCTACCATTTCTCTGGTGCCGTCGCCGTTGAAATCGAACGCGCCAGGCCAGACCAGGCCCATCCCCACAACTGGCCTCAGCTCCACGTCAAGGACGGCCGACTTGAAGCGTCGAATTATTAGCCCCAATCGATTCCAGAGGGTCAAGTCGATCCTCCGAGGGCAAAAGGTCGATGTGGACGGAGCGCAGAGCGCTATTCCACAGCCTGCTTCTCATGGTTCACTGACGCCGGCCCCGCCGCGCACCGCCAAGGAGCTGCCGCCGGTTCCTCTGACCACGCCGCGCCGCAAGTTAACGAAGCGTGTGGCCTTTACGCCTGAGACGACCAAGATTGCGGCCATATCCCAGAACTCGCCTTCGCCCAAGAAGCCAGCTCCCTCTGGGGAGAGGGCCCCGTTGCAGGCACTTGATGCCCAGTATCTCGGCATCGACGAGGTCTTGGGGCAGTCTAAGTCGCACGATAGCCTGTATCCAGACCTCTCCCCTTTGAAGCGTCTCATCGAACCGCGCAGTCAGCAAGGCATGTCGCCTTCAACGGGAACTTTCACTTTCCGCAGCGATCACACAATCAAGTTCGAAGACCCTTCGACGAAAGGCTTTGGCCCTCACCCAGGCCAGACGAGTCTGCGCCATGTCCGTGGCTCCATCGCGCCCCCAGCACCCATGCCAGGCAGCTTCCCCACTCCGCTGTCTCCCAGCTCCCACCCTAACAAGGAGAATACTGCGCCATCACCTGCCAAAATGCTACCGGGAACAGCCCACGGAATGCCCAACAAAAAGCGCCACCGAGCCAGCTCGGACGAGGAAGACGCAGAACACGAGGCCGCGGAGCGTGCGATGAAGAAACACAAGAATGAGCATGTGCCGGAAGGCGAAGCGTTGCTGGCTCCCCGTCTCGTGGGAACCGCCTCTGCCGGCGGCGTCACAAAGGGTCGCTTCGGCCGATCACCGGTCAAAACACCCAGCCGTACACCTGGTCGGAACGCCGGTGGCGTGCCCGGTTCCGCGAGCCCGACCAAGAAGGGCTCTGTACTAAGCATGAGCCGCCTCAACATGCTGGCTCGTCCGAAGAACCGAGGCTAGACGACCAACGGGTGGTATTGGGTCTGGGAGATGATGTGGTCTGTGCCTTTCGCTGGATGTGGCACAGTGTGCGCTTCCCCTTACTCGGGGCTGCTTTCAGGCCGATGAACCAGCCCACACCTGGAGAAGGGAGGAAGGGTTTGCTATTTGTCTGTTTTCCACCGGCGTTGGATTTTCTGCTTTACTGTGTTTTGTTTGACAAACGACCGCCCTGTTGTTAGCAGGCCTGCTGTCAGGGATTTGGCGTGGAGCAATGGTGTACTGGTCGCGAATGGGTTTGCCCAAAAATCAAAATTGTATTACCTTGTATAGTATATGTTTGAAAATCTTGCCCAAGTACTGTCCTCTTTCCCTGGGCTATGTACGCAGCCCGTGTGCCTGCAGGCGGCCGGTAGGCTCTTTCCGATGGGCAATGCTCTTCTTTCCTGCTCTCACAGCCTGCCTTGCCCAGCCTTGTCTCGTCTCAATTATGCCATGTGCAACTCTGCCTCTGATACAACCGCTACCTGGAACCATCAAAAGCACGTTATCCTTCGACATTTATACGATACAAGGCATATATGTACGCTCTTTCAATACTGTGAACTGCCGGGATCTGCAGTCAAGGACCGCTTCAACCTCATGCTGAGCGAGAAGGGAAGCCGTCTGCAATTGCTAGACCAACGCCATGTCTAGAAGAGGATATGACAATGCCGATGTCTTCACCTGCACTTTCTGCTACAGCATCTGCGCTGGCCCACCGCAGGTTCTCGGACGGCGCGCCCGTCTTGCATGCGCCGCATGCTACTCGGCGCTCCTCGACCTCTCGATCTGCTGGGTATGCGGTGAGATGATATTCAGGGGAGACGAGTGCGTGAGCTTCGGGTGGTGCTTCTGGCACAGGGCATGCTATGGCTGTTTGCTCTGTGGGAGCAGGATGATATGCGTCGGTGTGCCGGTGCGTGCTCTGTTCGAGGACATGGTGCGACAAGGGGATGGATGTGCGAGGGGGGTGGAGGTCATGAGGCCGCCTTTGTGTGCCTTGTGCATGGTCGAGGTGGACGTCGATGGGCTGAGTGAGGAGGCGGTCGTACAGAAGGGACTGAGACGGGTTGAAGCTGTGGACGGAGGTGTGACGCAGCAACGATGGGCGTTAAAGGACGGTCAGAGAAGGAGACGCAAATATGCAACACGAAGCCAAGAGGTGAGATACCGGCTTCTCTAGGTATCAGCTCGTGCTAACTTGAGGACAGACTTCGAGCCAACAGCCGTCGAGACAAGGTCCTCCTCATCCGCAGGATGGAGGTGACGGCACAGCAAGCGACGCACTTCAAACGGACAGCCCGCCGATGTACACGATATGGGTTGATTCGACGGACCCCATAAATGGATTGTCATTCCAGCCGAGCCCTCTCAAGCCCGTCCCTTTGCTCACGCGGCCCCAAGATGTTGGGCCTTTCTTAATCCCACGATGTTAATTCTCTCACGGTAGTGCTGATTCGGGTACGTGTACCGTCGGATGGTGAGCACCGTGCTTACAAGCTATGGGAACATGGCCCACCTGTCAACGAAATCTGGCCGACGAGGGCATACAAACAACGTCAAGCAGAAAATGGTATGAAGACGGTCGACTATCATGACAGGCGGCTACGGAAGCTCCACGTGTCGAGCTTGGAGGTGTCGCGTTGACGCTCTCACCCAGAGAACTGGTTTCTTGGCGAACGAATGTAATATGAAATCGACAAGCAGGAGCCTTGGATAACCCAAGTCACTTTGAAGCTGGAGAACTGCAAATAAGTTCCATGGTTGACTCTGCTCAGCCCAGATGTGCTTACCCGAGCCCGTGACCCGGGAGAGCTGCAAGGGGGGATGACGAAGCTTCCGGCTGCCTCGCAGTCAAACCTAGAGAAGATAGCACAATTCCTAGTCAGTGCTCCCGCCAAACAAGAGCTCCTCGTAACGCTGCCGCACGACAAGATTGAGCTGTGAGGACGAGTCCGGCTCACACGTTGTTGCACTGGGGATGGAGGCCGGTACCTGAGTCGCCTCGGCTAATTTACGGCAATTCTTCCCCATGCACAGCCAGCTGCCAGGAAAGCTGTAAAACATCAGTTGCAAGACCGCATGGGTTTACAATGGTCTGGCAGAATCGGCAGAGAGCTGTCTGTGACGTGGAAAAGAGCAAGGATGTACGCAGACAGGTGTACGGACGTCTCTCCCCAGGTCCAGCCACGCAAGAGGGAGCTTGGCGATGGATGTCGGCCACGGCTGCTTTACGACGGCGCCCAGCCCTAGTTACGGCGAGCTGGTCCGGTACTTGTCCAGCATAGCAATCCACGGGCAAGCTGCCACCGCCGCCCCAAGACGCCGCCGCGGGCCCGCATTGGCCTGCTGGACAGCACGGCAGCGCGGATGGTCGACTAAGCAACCACTCAGCACCCAATTGGCGCTCTGGGCGGCGGCGTTGCAGAAGCAACAGCTGCGAGCAGAAGCAACAGCTGCCGCTCTGCTGCGTGCGGCGAGCTCGTTGCCGTGTTGGGAACCACCTCTCGACCTGGGCTGGCGCCCCGGGGGCGGGGCACGGGCTGCTGCTACTCGTGTTAGTGCGCAGGGTGCGTCCCCCCGCGGGCCGCCTAACACGCCGGCCTTGGAGCCCTAACAGCTTCACCACAAAAAATTACGGAATTAAGCGAGAGCGGGCCAGTGGGCGGCGCTAGCTGCGGCGTGCGGGCGTGCGTGTGGCCAGCGCCCGGGCAGCGCCAGAAGCAGCCAGAAGCCTTGGGCTGGGGGTCGCCGGCCCAGCGATCGTGCATTTTCTTCCTCGCTGCATCACCACTGCTGCTGCTGCCACCGAACGAGGACCAGCCGGTGCCCACACCCCTTCCAGACCTACGCGCTTTTCACCCTCCCAGAGGTCATGCGATCTTAGCACCGCTCCCTTGCCACCACACGTTGCAACCCGACCGCCGCCATTGAACTGAAACGGTAGCCGGCGACGAGCCCGACGACCAACATGTCCAACGTCGCGTCCCAGGTACGAGCACTCCCGTCTTCTTTTTTCTCTCTCGCCCGTCCTGTCGCCCCGTTGCCGCCTCGCTCGCCGTCGAGCAAGGCAGGCAGCCGGGCTGTCGCGGCGCGTCAATGCCTTCATCACCGCCGCCCCCAGCTGGACTCTTGACGCTGACTCGCAACGTAGAACCGTTTTGCCTACCTCGGTACGCTCCTCTTCCCCCTCGGCGCCCCTTGTCTGGCGACGAGGACTCGCGTCGACGACCTCGGTCCAGCTGCTCAATTCTTCCGAACGGCGAGATCTTCTTAACCCGACCGATGCTGACCCTACATCCTCCGCGCAGGCAACGACAGCGACGGTGAGGAGAAGCCCATCGTCCCTGTCAAGACCGTCGACAAGGCCGTCAGCCGCACCACCAAGCGCAACGTCGAGCCCCAGGCGCCTGCTGCTCCCGCCGCTCGCGCCGCTGCCGGTAACCGCCGTGGCGGTGCCCGTGGTAGCGAGGGTGGTGAGTCTTTTTTCTCACCCGAGAGCGACCCCTTGTTCGTACTCGATCGTGCTGACCAAGGCGTCTTTCCTGCAGCCTTCCGTGACCGTGCTGCCGGCAGCGACCGCAACCAGGGCCGGTCCACTGAGGAGACCCCCCGCGACGGCCCTCGCGGTGGCTACGGTGCTCGCACCCGTGGTGGTGAGTCCTTCGCCTTGATGGTTCCTTGCGTCCAACCTGTCCCGTTGAGTCGCGAGGCTGCCGGAGGAGAAATGGGTTATTAACACATTGCCAGGTCGCGGCTCCCGCCGTCCCCGCGAGCACGATGACCGACACCCTAACAGGTCTGCCGGCCATGGGTACGAAACTGATGCCAACCCCGTATTTCTGGTGACCTAGCTGACGACAACCTGTAGTGGCTCCGACAAGCAGGCTGCCCTGTCCTGGGGCGCCGCTGAGGGCGATGCTGAGCTGAAGGACGAGCAGGCCGGCGATGCCATTGCCCAGTCCGAGAAGAAGGAGGCCCTTGCCGAGGACGGTGCTGCCGACGAGGCCGCCGAGCCCGAGGACAAGAGCGTCTCCTACAGCGACTACCTCGCCCAGCAGGCCGAGAAGAAGGCCGCTCTCGAGGGCGACTTCAAGGTCCGCGAGGCCAACGAGGGTAGCAAGCTCGACAAGAAGTGGGCCAACGCCAAGGCGCTCGAGAAGGAGGAGGAGGACTTCATCGCCAGCTCCGGCGGCAAGAAGCAGCGTGAGCGCGAGCGCAAGGTCAAGCAGACCGTTGACTTCGACCCCCGCTTCGTTGAGCCCGAGCGCGGCGCCCGCGGCGGTGCCCGTGGTGGTGCCCGTGGCGGCCGAGGTGGTGCTCGCGGCGGCGAGCGCGGCGGCGAGCGTGGCCGTGGCGGCAACTTCCGCGGTGCTCCTCGCGGCGGTGCCCCTCGCGGCGGCCGCGGTGCTGCCCCCATCAACACCAAGGACGAGTCTGCCTTCCCCAGCCTCGGCGGCAAATAAGCGCGCCCTCGCACCGATATGGCCTCCCTCCCGCCGCGCGCTGCGAAGGCATCCACAGCCGTGATGGGTTCGAGGACGGCCACAATGTCAGACCCCCCCTTTCCTCGCTCGCGAGAGCGCCGAGGGGGTGGGGATCTCCACCAACTCTTGTGTTTGATAAGTCGATAAAAAGTTGACCATTGGTATTTTGCGGTTGATCGGTCTGCCACAGCGGCGAACGGATGGACGAACGGACGGAAGCTCATTTCCAATGGATCAAACTTGCTGCTGCCTGTGTGCCTGGGTGTTTCAGCTTAGGTAGAACTGTGGGTTCCGTATAAATATCGATTCTTTCCTGATGCTATGCTATTTTGCGTATTTTTCCTGGCCTGACGGGACTACTGAAAGCTACATGTTGCTGTGGCCCTGAGCAAAATAATGATATGACCGAGACTCGCCAGACCATTGCCATCTACCTACCTACCTTTGGCAGATATCGTTCGCACGCAGAGTGCCGTCTACATTTCCAACCTCTTGGGAACCAAGCACGGTGCCACGGCCATTTGAGAAACTCATGTTGCTGTATTTCCGCTCGACTATATTTCTATGCCAACCTTGAGCAACGACAAACGAGTCGGCCCTTGTCATAAATGCCATCACATGACGCTTTTGCAACCCCCCCCCCC